>PYSR01000027.1:0-272419 GCA_003049425.1 Magnaporthiopsis incrustans
GCGGTGGTGGTGATGGCGGAGGTGGCGGCGGCGGCGGCGGCGGCGGAGGGTGCGACTGATGGCGATCAGGCTTGAGATGGCGGATGAGAGGTGGTATTGGCGAACAAGGAGTGCTCGCAATCTCGTGTTGCGCTTACTGATCGAGCTGTGTGTAATACCCTAGGAGGGCAATGTCTTTTTGCAGGCTGGATCTGTCTCTCGGAGGTCCACAACCATTGCATTCAGAGATCCATGCTCAACTCTTCGACACACTCTCTAAATGGACCGAGTCTAGCCCACCGAGTGGCACTTGTGCGATGGAACTAGTTGGCTAACAGGACTCGAAGAGACTCGCGAGCCTATCAAGGCCGGGCCGCCATGCATATATATGCTGCGGGCGCCGTGATTGGCATACAGCCATTACCCTCGAGCATACCGGCTCCCGTCTGCTCTTCAATCCCCGATAGTGCATTTTTACGGAATAGATAATGTCGGATGCGCGATTGGGGTCTTCCGTATTCAGCCGCAGTGCCACCCAGGCTGGGGACCGAAGACCTGCAGACGAAACATATTCCCTCAAATCTTCCTGCACCCAAATATAGTGGTGGCGATAGTACACAGCACTGCTATGGCAACACAAGGGCCGCTGCGGGGTCCTTACTAAGAAGTTGCGCGAGTTTGAGAGATGTTGCCCGATAGCGAAACGTCGGGACGGAGACGACAAGTTGCAGCATATGCATCCACTACGCTAGAATGCAACATCTCAGCTCCTCAGAGAGGCTGTTTGGCCGACATGCAGTACCCGAACGGCGCGGGTGGCGCTGCTGCTCCGGCGTCACGAGAACAACGATTGGCCAATATGCGGGAGATATTGCTTCTTTGTATGCAGTCCCGGCGCCGCGCCTTGTTGATCCTACATGGATGCGAGAGTTAAAATAGCAAAAGCCGTCACCGTGTGCATGGAATCTGCATTATTGGAAGGAAAGGCTGGGGCGGGTTCCAAGTGAGTGCTGCGCTTGAAATGCGGTGCGGCCCGATTGGAGCGCACTTATTCGGGATGAGTAAGGGGAGGGAATATCTAGTCCTCATGCTGGGATTTACGGTAATGCGGTATAAATTCCGCTGCTTTGCATTGTCGCAGCAGTGCCTCTGATCAAGACTTCATCCCAGAGTAACTGTCCACAGCTATCACCACCTTGGTCGCTCGAGATATAAGGCACGCCATGGCCAACCCGGAAGCCGCAAAGCTCATCGCGCTCCTCGATGGGATTGACCAGTCCGCCGCGGGGATCAGCAACTGCGGGACGCCGCTGCCAGGTGCCTGGCGCGTCTCCAGACGCCGTATGAGCGCGCGTGGGAGCTCTCCGCTGTCAACCCCATCGTCTCCGCCTCGCTGCAGATTGGCATGGACCTCGGCCTCTGGGAGGCTTGGCGCGCCGCGGGCGGGGGAGACAAGACATTGGACGACATGGCCTCCATGTGCGAGGCTAGCGGAAAGGGCCGCGGGAGACCCGACATCAACCTTCTTCGCAGGTTGATGAGGCTGCTGGCCATGTTCAGCGTTCTAGAGGAGAAGGGCGTCGACCTGTATGCGCCAACGCCCTTCTCGCTCGAGATGGGCGACGAAGCGGCCTGTGTTGCACAGACGATGCAGTGCGGGTAAGCAAGTCTCGATCTCTTTCTCCCTCATGTATGCGCAGCAGCAGCAGCAGCAGCGTCGACATCGGCATCAGCATCTCACATCCACCCGTGTAGAACGGACCACTTCATCCGCGCCGGCCACAACCTGCCGGTGTACATGGCCAAAATCTCGTACCGCGAGCCCCTGGACCCCAAGACGTGCGACTACGTCGACGCATTCGGGCTCGAGTTCTTTGACCGCGTCAAGCGGGACCCGCGCACGAACAGGAGCTTCGCCGACCACATGGCCGGCTTCACGCAGCGCAAGACGCCCTGGGTGGAATTCTTCGACACCGAGGCCCGCCTGCTGGCCGGCGCCGAGCTTGGCGACGGCGGCTCCCCTCTCTGCGTGGACGTGGGAGGCGGCGTCATGGGTGTCGACATCACCCACCTGCTCATGAAGCATCCGGACCTGCCTGCCGGGGCGCTGGTCCTCCAAGATCTGCCGGAGGTCGTCGGCGCGGCCAACATGGACGGCAGGATCAAAAAGATGGCGCATGACCTCTTCCAGCCGCAGCCGATCAAGGGTAAGTTTGACACGTCCCGTTCGCCCACTTTTTGCTTTCCCTCAGCCTGCCCATGGGCTCATCCATGGCCACGACGACAGGGAGTCGAGCGTACTTCTTCCACGCGATATTTCACGACTGGCCCGAGGCGGAGGCCCTCGACTTCTTGGGCCACACGGCAGCGGCGATGCGCAAGGGGTACTCCAAGCTGCTCATATACGAGGTCATGATCCCCGCCGCGGGCGCCACCCGCTGGCAGGCCACCATGGACGTCCACATGATGTCGCTGCTCTCGGCGCACGAGCGCACAGAGGCGCAGTGGCGGTCTCTTCTGACAAAAGCCGGCTTCCGCATCCTCAATGTCTGGCCCGACCCCAAGGGTATTGAGACGCTGATTGAGGCCGAGCTCGCGTAGAGCTGTGTTTCCATCATTGCTCTTTTCTCGGTATAAGTTGGCGGTTTTTTTCTCATGTTGTCGTGCTCCCGGATGCTGCGTATCTGAACTCGATTCAACTCGGGTTATACGGCTCCCGGAGCCTGCTCGTTTTTACCTTTTACCCACCATCGTTGCTGGTCTTCGGAACCCTGGACCTTCACCACCAGAGTCAAAACATGTGGCCGAACCAATGCTCGAATGAGTAACTGTTGAGGAATCGTCAATACTATTTTGTTTTTGTCTGTTGCGAATGGCGGGCTTCAGCAAACTCGAATGCGGCTCGTTGCACGAGCTGTGGATAGCGAGGCTGTGGTGCCATCATATGATGGACGGGGTCTTTGCTATAGGGTAAGGTAGCTGATTGGTTCGCCTCCAAATGCTTCCTCGCCAAATATAGCGTCGTGTTGTGTGGCTGTTTGATCTGGAAAGGTCGGCTTTTGCTTCCTGGGCTCTGGCATAAGAGAATGCAATTCTCGGGTTTCTGGGCCGGAGTAAATATGACGGAAGTAATCACCGTTGAGAATGCCGCTTGTGAACCCCACAGTGCCCGCTCCCAGCCGAGCTGCCGGAACGAGTCGTAGGCCGATGGTCAGTTGCAGCAGTGGACAAGTGGCGTTTTACAGCGGGGGACGGACACGCTGGAGCACGCGCTACAGGGCTCCACTCCATTGATGGTTGACATTGAATTGGATCTCCAGGGTAGCATCCCTGGCGGACGACGGATGCCAACGCGACGAACTTGATACATCCATCTGTTCCACTCGGGCACAAGCTTTGTCTTTATGCGCCGCGGAACCCCGATCAGACTCTCGAGCACGCCCAATCTGCTGATCGAGACCGTGCCCTTCGAGATGACGGCTTGACCTCGCAGGACCGAGCTGAGCCTCCTCAAAGCACTTTGCCAGCCCGCCCATCGGCGGCCCCGACGACGACGACGACGACGACGAAAACCAGACACGACGGCCTACTGGCGCAGCAATGGCGTCCCTACCCCCGCGCCGCGGCGTGCTCTCGATTGCACTTGTGCTCCAGCTTCTTTTCCTCACAGTGGCAGCGTACAAGGAGCTGTCGGAAAGCTTCCTCAAAGCCATCCCCGTCGAGAGCGCCGACTTCGACATCCACCGCGGCAGGCTGCTGTCGCCAATATTAATACCCCGAGTGCCCGGGACGCCGGGCCAAGCAAAGGTGCAGGAGCACTTTGTCAACTTCTTCAAGAATGACCTGCCAAAATGGACCATCATGTGGCAGAACTCGACGGGGACGACGCCCACGTCCAACGGCAAGCAGCTGCCGTTCCAGAACCTCATCTTCCGCCGCGAGCCGCCCTGGGTCAAGCCCGGCCAGGCCAGCTACCTGACGCTGGTGGCGCACTACGACAGCAAGATCACGCCCGACGGCTTCATCGGCGCCACCGACAGCGCTGCGCCTTGCGCGATCCTGATGCACGTCGCCCGCAGCATCGACAACTACATAACCCAGATGCACGACAACACGGCCGCGCTTGGCAAGGACGGCACTGCTGCAGGGGAGATGGGCGTGCAGATCATCCTGCTGGACGGCGAGGAGGCCTTTCAGGCGTGGACTGACACGGACTCGGTCTACGGAGCGAGGTAGGTCCCATTCTCCACCACCAACATTTGGGGGTTCTAGAAAGACGCGGGTCTGAAAGGTCGAAAGAGCGACTCCTGGCTGACACGTGGCGCCATGGGGCGTTGCCGAACCCAGGTCGCTGGCCGCCGAATGGGACGGCACATGCAACCCGGCCATGTCTCAATATAAAACCCCGTTGGACCAGATAAGCATGTTTGTGCTGCTGGATCTGCTGGGGACGGCGAGCCCGGCGGTGCCGTCGTACTTCCAGACGACGCACTGGGCGTACGAGAAGATGGCCCGGATCGAGGAGCGCATGCGCAGCTTGAAGCTGCTCGAGTCGACGCCCAACGGGCCCTTCTTTCCGGACAAGGACAAGACGCACTTCTTCCCGGCCGGGGTGGGCGACGACCACGTGCCTTTCATGATGCGCGGCGTCCACATTCTGCATGTCATCCCCCAGCCCTTCCCCAAGGTCTGGCACACGATGGATGACGACGGCGAGCATCTCGACCTCGCCACGGTCCGGGACTGGACCAGGATCACAACGGCGTTTGCGCTCGAGTGGTTGGACCTGATGGAGGTGTGGCCTGAAAAGGGGCAGGCGGCGGTGCGGTGATAGCAGAGATATTGGGTAATCGAAAGAAATCGAGTGACGCTCCGCTTGGAGTTGAGGAGATCCCGCGACTGCAAGTGCATGTTAGCTTTTGTGAGCGCCGCTGCAGCAGTGGTATGTCAAATCTGCCTCTTTGGGCGCGGATACGTGATGAAATCTCGGGAACCGTTCGATTCGCGATGCGGCCGGCGGACCCCATGGAGGCTTGGTCGGGTCGACGATGGTCTCGCTTCGGCGTTTTGCCACCACATGGGGATAGGTAGGGCGAGCGGCCTTGCTGGCTATTCGATCACGCTTATCGTCTCCAGTATTCTGGAGTCACGAAATGTTGAGACAGTCCACGAGCGCAGCAGGACATGCCCACAATAGTTGAGGAATCCTGACTGCAGCGCCAAGCTTGACCTGCGCAGCTGACGCAGCACCGCCTCCCTCGAGGGCGCAACTATCGGTGCAGTGCCCCTCTGGACCGTTTGCGAGCCCCAGTGAGGCCAGCAAGCAATCTTGAATGGGTGTGACTTCAGCCTCCCGAGCAGTATATATCTCGCGAACATTCCCCAGCTATCGATTCTGCAGAGTTGGCGTCGTATTGTATCCACAGGGCTTTCAATCTTCCCACCGACTGCACACCTCCTTTTCCAAAGTCACAAAAGCCAAAGAAAAAATGACACACAACGACGCAAGCTCATACACCACTACCTCCTCCCCGGAGATCACCGGCGATACCAGGACCGGCGGCACCCACGGCGGCATGTCGTTGCTCCTGTCCAAGCTCAAGTCGGCCTTCAGGTCGCCGGCGGCGGAGCGCAGCCGGGCTGTCATGGACGCGCGGCCGCCGCGGCGCGACAGCGACGAGTGGTCGTACATGACGGACCCCGAGGACGAGACGCGGCAGATCAAGAAGCGCAAGAAGAAGATGGTCGAGTACAAGCCCATCTCCATCACGCAGGGCTCGCTTGCGAGCCAGGGCGCCATACCTACGGGGCGGGGGTAGGAGAACGAGGAAAGGGGAAGAGTGAGAGGAGACGGATGGGTATCGGATGTGGAGGCCAAGAGTGGTGGAAAAAGCGAGAGTCGTGGGGTCGGGACCGATCAGGCCATCACTTCTCTTGTGGCCCCTGTATGTATGTATAACATGGACTTTTGGGCACCCTGGAAAGCGGGTGCGTTGGGGGAGTTACATCGGGTGGAGTGGATCGCAGAATGCACGTTTTCTGGAGCGAGAATCGAGCGTGATCAAGCTTCACCGGGGGCTGTACCTTATGCACCTCGGACTCTTCCAAAGCGAGGGCCCCGGCACACATGCGTGTAAGCACCTTTGACATAGCCTCTTCGGCTGCACCCGTCGGTCACATGGATGAACGGGCCTCGGGAATACCCTTGTATTGATTGACTTCTGGCGTGATGGCTTGTTACGTGTGTATAATCATTAGGACTACTAGCACGCTCGGCTTTGGTTGGCGTTGGTCATCGCTTCTTCCGTTTCGACAAAATCGTCTCCTTTGCTCCTTTTATATCCCGTGCCTCGGTTGTGTCTCCCAAGACTCGCTGGCAGCACAACTCCAGAGATCTGCCTTCTCCTCACCCGCATCACATCGACACAGCGCCTCCTCACCGCCCCTTGGCCTTCGCCGCCGCCGCATCAACAGCGGCAAAAGCGCGCGCCGAGGCCCTCACGCTCCTGAAGGCGAGGAAGCCGGGCACGACGATCCAGATGGCGTTCATGAAGACGTAGTAGCACCAAAAGTAGTACGGCTCCGGGCGGCAGTGGTCGCGGCCCCAGACCTTGTCGTGCATCATGAAGTTGCCGTAGTAGAGCACGTCGCCGTAGAGCTGGCCGACGCTGACGACGAGCTGCAGCGGGTGGCGCAGCGGGTGGCCCCAGACGACGAGGCAGGCGACCAGGGCCGAGAGCGGGCCCCACGCAAAGGCCGTCACGCCCTCCATAGGGACCATGAAGGGGTCCTGGAGCAGGTAGCGCGAGTCCGAGAGGCTGTATTCCTTCCAGAGCTGGGCGGGGATTGTCGACTGGGAGGCGATGTCGCGGAAGTTGTAGGCGTAGTAGCCTTGCCATCGGGGCTAGAGTTAGTCACGGGCAGGAAACGCGGAACGGAGAGATAGAACGAAGGAGAGAAAGTACCTACCTTCGAGGAAGAAGTGGATGACGGCGCACGCGGCGAACCACATGGCAGTCGCCATCTCGCCGGCGGGCAGGTCCGGCCGCACCCGCCTGATGCGGTACGCGGCGGGGAGCAGCACGGCAGACAGCGTCGACGCGAAGATGGCGAAGATGGTCGGCGTCGTCAGCGTGTTGGCGACGTAGCCGGGGATGGGGACGCCCGGCGGCGAGTAGGGGTGCGCCGGCAGGACCGACGACGCGTTGACTGCCATGGTTCGAGTTAATTGTCTTGAGATACCTAATTCAGGCGTGTCGCTGTTGTTTTCAAGGTTGTGTTTTATTTGAAGCGAAGGACTGGTCCCCGGTGCGTCTGGAATGCTGGAATTCGAGATTTGAGCCCGTGTGATGAACGCCGTGTCGCTGGTACTTATAGTAATCACGACCAAGATGCCCAACTGAATTTCAAACAAAGGCCAGATGTCGTACTCGCTAATTTCACCCATCCGTCGAATACGGCAGCAGACGCTACCCGCGCGGCATCGAATAGCAGGTGCTGCCCTCGCCGCGCCAAAACAACGGCTGCCATTCAGATCCTGCCAACGCTGTCACTACCGGCGCTATGGCACGCATGGCATCGCCAAAATTGCTTTGGCGTCCCTTGGCGGGCGGGACCGAGTGGGTCGGGAAGTCGCGTTCCGTATCGGACGATGGCCAGTTTCGGGTTCTGCGGGTGGACACGGCGGAGGGCTGTAAATACATGGAGTAGGTTGATGGACGCGCTTAGAAATCCACTGTCATTATGTATCTTCTTAGTTGGTGGCCTCGCGCTTTTAGAATCCTCGTTTTGCCCCGTCCTGGGGTGTTATGCATAGATACCTGGCCAATACATATTCTTTGGTGGAATAGAAAGAACAAGGAGAACATAAAAAGAATAAAACAGCCTGATCAGCTCATAAACTTGCCACCCCCTTCCTGTTTATAAAGCCAGTCGCGGTTGGCATCCACCATAAAGTCCTCAATGTTGAACTCGTTGGGCCCAAGCGTCGGCCCGGGCCCATTGCCACCGCCAACTGCCCCTCCCCCGCTGCTTTCCCTGCTGCCATTGCCGCTCATGCCGCCGCCGTTCCCCTGAACTGCAGTCGGGTGGTCGCCGGACAGTCCGGCCGGCAGTCGAGGATAGTTGAAAAAGTCGAAAACGTCCAGGTACTCCAGCTCGTTGGGCTGCGGAGTCCTGGCGGGAGTGATGCTCGGGTAGCGGACGCTAAGCCCCTGGGTCGGCGCGGCGCCGGGGCCCTGACCGCCAGCGCCAGCACCGTTCACGCCAACGCCACTACCGTCGCTGCCGCCGCCGCCAGCACAAGTGCCACTATTGCCGCCCGACGCCGTCGATGTGACGTGGTGTGGCTGGCGGCTGATGAGGAAGTCGAGGTCAAAGGCGGTGCGGCGCATGTCGGCCAGGATCTTGACGCTGCTGGGCGTGACGCCGTCGCCGTGCTGGGCCGCGTCGTGGTACTCGTCCAGGACGCGCTGCAGCAGCTCGCAGTAGCGCCGCGCCACCGGCCAGTATCGGCTCATCTCGCGGAGCGCGTCCACGAAGAAGCCGATCTGCGGGCTGACCTTGTGCTCTACCGTCGACCCGTGCACCAGGAGGAGGCGGGCGGCCACCCACAGCGTGAAGGCGAAGGGCGGGCCGAGCTTCGGGAGCAGGCCGTTGGTGACCACAAACTCGCCCAGCGCCGCGATGTTCTCGACGGCGTCGTGGCAGCGCTGCGAGGCCGAGTAGGACGGCGTGAAGATGGGCGACCGCGTTGTCGGGTAGGCTGCCGACGAGTGCAGCCGGATCGCGGCCGTGTGGTACGTCGCGTGGAGCATGACCCAGCCGCAGTTCAGCGTCTTGGCAACCCCCGGCTGGAACAGCTTGGCCATGGAGCTGTACTCGCCGGGGAGGTCGAACTTCCACTTCATCAAGGCGCCGTCCAGCTCCTTGTACCGCATTTTCCAGTCCTCCACGTCGCTGACGGCCGATATGTCGACCGGCTGCTTCAGGAACTTGTGGATTTGCGACAGGATCGTGAGGACCTCGACGTAGTAGCTGAAGGCCCCGAGGTTCTCGGGCTTGTTTGCTTCGTAGTCTGGCGGCGCCGCCTCGTCGTAGCGGTGTTCGGTTCGGAACCAGCGCGTTTCCACCTTTTGATTCTTGAGCCAAAGGTCGTCGCGGCACGGCAGCTTTCGGTCGATCTCCTTGTCGTCCAGCGCAAACTCAAAGGCCGTCGGAATCGTCGCGTACCGGTCGAGGAGGTAGACCATCCAGAACAGCCGGCGGCGCGATTCCTCCTCGACAAAGTCTCTCGGCTCGGGGAGGAGCATGGCCCGGAGCGTGTATATGGATGTGTAGTTTGGAGACACCGAAAAGGAGTTGCTCTCCACGGCAAGACCCAGCTGCACCACGGACCGGGTTATCAGCGCCATGATGTTCCACCCGGGCGGTCCGTTGCCGTCGCCGCAGAGGTCCAGCGCCAGTATCACCAGTGCCTGCAGCGCCTTCACCGACGAGTTCTCCATCCCGTACAGGAGCACTCTCTTTTTGGACACGTCGTGGTACCGCCGCCGGCTCTCATCCGTCAGCCTCGAGTCGGTTGAGAACCGGAGCGTCGTGGCAACTATGGCGTGCAGCAGGATCTTGTCTGTCTCGTCGATCATGGATGCCGAGTCGAACAGCGACGCGAGCGTTATCTTGCGGTTCAGGATCGGGCACCACGTGTTGATGTGCTTGAAGTACAGGTCAGCGAGGGCGTAGAGCATGTCGTACGGTGGAAACTCTTGGTCCGACGATATCTGCGTCTGGCTCTGCGACTTGGTCGAGTTTGGCGAGTGAAGGGCACCGCCAGACGTTGGCGGCCCCGCAGAGCCCGTGCCATAGTATTCCTGGGCCGCCGCGCTCGACATGCCTGCCGCTCCCATGTGCCCTGGCGATATCCCCGCTGGCGAGATGCCTGTCGGTCCGACCTGAGCTTGGAATCCGTCGTGCGGGGCTGGGGCGTGACCCGGCAGGTTTGCAAACTCCACGTTTTGAGACGGCCCGGCTGATGGATATGTCGATGACTTTTGCACAAACAGTGCCGTTTCTGCCTGGGGAGTGCGCATGCTGTCCGAGCGAGGGAACATTGGGGGATGGGTCTCCATCGGAGTGTCCTGATCGCTGTGGATGCTGCCGCGTACGCTCTGTGGCGCGTTGGGCCGATTATGGAAGCCCGTAGCTCCGTGGAGACCGGACCCGTCTATTGACGGCTGAAGGATCTCCTGATGAGTCCGTAAGATGGCCTCGAGCTTATCCAGGCGTTGTTCCAGCTCTCGTCCATAGCCAGCTCGCAGCCCGGGTTTTTTGCGCTCCTTGTATTCACAGTTGGCACCATTGCGCGTGCACCACCCGCATGAAGGCTGGTCACGATCACATTTCACCTAGATGGTGGATGTTGCGTCAGCAGATGCATAAATACGCCGGCATGCTGCCGCGTCTAGCGATTGTTGCCAAATCGCGAGGTAGTGTCTAAGGATTTCCTGGTGCGTGATATACAGTATGCACCACAACCACACACAACAAGGAGGGGGCGTATAACGCGTCTAGTAAGCCGGGCAGTCGCCACCTCGATATAGGCACTTGCCTGCTCGCAGCCTAGGCGCACGTGTGTGTGCATATAAAAACAAGACAAGGATTCGCAAGAGAGTTTAAAAAGAAAAGAGCCGCGGTAGCCAAACCCACCTTCCTCTGCTTGCAGAGCTCACATCTGGGTGTATCATGGTCAGCTATACCTTTGACCTGTCGGTTTTCGGGCGGGGGCGGAGGAGAGCCGTCCGAGGTGTCTTGGGCCAGGACGGAAAAGCAGACCAATAAAGGCTCCGCTGGGACGCCAAAGGGTCAAGATGAGATGGAACAAACATACGAGACGGAAATGGGCCTTTTCCGCTTGCCATTACGAGCGGGCTCGATATGGTCGTCGAGGTCATTGTCGGAGCGGTCATCGCCACTCAAGAGATTGGCATCGTCGCCGCTGTCCGGGGCAAGCGGGGGCTCGGCGACTGGCAGCTGGTGGTGGTGTAGGTGATGGTGTTGATCGGGCGTGGCGGTTGGAGATGACTTGTGCTGCTGGCTGCTGCTGCTGGTGCCGCGGCGCAGGCCAGGGTGCATCATTCCTGATGGAGACGGGAAAGAGGGGACGGGACGCGAGTGGAGGCTGCGCAGGCCTCGGGAAACTTTGGGGGAGCGATCGGGTCCGCGGCGATAGGCCGAGAGCCTCAAGTTCGGCAAACGGAACCGTGTGTCGCGGGCCGCGGAGTCTCGGGTCAATGATGCGCAGAGAGGAGATTAAGCGATGACCGGAACCGTGGGCTCGGGGCAAGGCGCCTTTGAGCTCTGGACCGGGTCGGTGGCTCGGGAGGGTGAGACTGCGAGGCGAAGAAGGGCGAGAGGAGGATGCAGCTTGGGGAGAGAAGGGGACAAAAAATCACGGGTGGTCCCCTCGTGCGAGGTCAGATTCGATGGCACCAGACGGAATGGCCCCTGGTCCCTGGGACCGGCTCCCCTTTCCCACCACGAGGTCTTGTGCACACGCGATAGGAGGAGAATGTTCTATAAATTCGTCGCCGTCCTCCCCAGCCTTCATTGTAGCCGCCGCAGGCACACGCTGTCAGTCTGCCTTGTGCAATCCACGGGCTGTTTTCTTGCCGCAAATCTGACGGCCTGCCGCATGAATGCTCCCTGCTGAGCGACTCTGAAGGCCGAAGGCGATAAAAAAAAAATGAACAGTGAGCCGACGGGCAGAAGAAGCAAACCCCAATCAGCAAGATGGGCCATCCCCGCCGGCCATGCTGTTGAGCCCCGTTTGGTGGAGAAACGGCAGTGGGCAGCCCTAAGCCTGGCCCTGATCCGCTCCCGTGATTGGCCCGGGAAGACAGCGCTGGGCGGTTTGGCTGGGGAAAGCAGCGGCTCCGCGTGCGGGGAAAATGTGCAAGCATCTCGGGCGCATTTCCAGATTTTTCCTTTCTTCACCGAGTATTTTTTTTTTTTTTTTTTTTTTTTGCTTTCCCGCCAAGCACCATTCCGTCGGTCTTCCTCGCGACGACCGCGCATGTCGCCAGTGCTGCTGTGTAGATCAGAAGCAGCGGACAATGGACAATGTCGGCCTCCCGACTGGCTCGTGTGTGAGGCCGCATTGTCTTGTCACCTTGACGAGGGCGTTTTGCGGCCCGACCGCCGCGCTGGGTTGCGTAACGGGGTCGGTCCTCCGATCACCTGCTGATCTCGTGGCAACAGGCTCCCGGCTCACGTCTGCCGGTTCGATTCACCAACGAGGACTTGAACCAGTCGTTGGTTGCACTGGTGCCATGCATGCATGCATGCACAGGGCCACCATCCTCCCGACCCGAAGCGCACTGAGCAAGAGAGGCAACAGGTAACGAGGATGTGGCGGGGCGTCACGAGGCACCCCGGGATCGTATGTAGCACAATGTGTGAAGTCTCAATCGCCAGGTCAGCCAGCACACTTATCTCCGTTTAAGCGCGCAGCGGGCGTCGCCCGTGGCTACACAAGTGACGACCCCGGTCGTACATGCCGGTCAACGACATACCGGGGGCCTGGGTTGTGTGCTCAGATCATCCTTTCGAGGGCCCCTCGCCGGCACTGTCAGCTGGCCAATCAGCTAGCGCCTTGGACCTCCGGAGAGTTTCTGGCTTGCTAGCTCTTGGTGCGCCTTCACCAGCCTCAAGGCCCGGCTCCGTTCCCGTGTTATAAGCCGGCGGCCGAGAAAAGAAAAACGGGAAAGATAAAAGAACAATATTAATAAAAAAAAAGCCGACCATGGCAGTCAGGATGGGACTGTCCGGCCTGTGATATCGTACAGAATCTCGCTTCTGGATCAGACGCTCGTCCAATCCGCATCTTCTTGGGAGCATGACTGAAATAGGCGGGACCACAGCATGGGAGAACAACCGCTGAGATCGGTGGCCCTCGGGAGTGGCTCGCTGGCTGTGTGTACGCGCAGGAGCTGCAGGCCCTGTGATTGAGTTGCTGATGCTGCATGCGAGGAGCACACACACCCCTTGACCGCTGTTGTCCCGTCTCAACTTGATTTGATAAATGATATATCAACTCGAGTCCCGCCCTCCGCTCTTGTGGACGGGACGGGCATATGCCGGCATTGCAATGTGTCGCTGGCTCGAAAGCCTTGGCCGGCTTGAAAGACAGGCTCCGGCTGGCGTCCATCCCTTCGGCCGTCTTACTCGCCACCTTCTTACCTCCTTGCTATTATCCCTAGTGCCGACACCGCTGCAAGACGTGCGTCCGCCTTTCCGGGCACGCCTATCATCAAACGCAAAAAAGCACATCAAGAGCCGAGCCGTGTGGGGCTCGCCATCCAGTCCCCTTTGCAGGGGGCACCTCCGGCAACTGCACCGGGGAAGAGCACTAGTCGTCTTTGCTTTTTTGGATCGGGGCGGGCTTCCTAGCCCCATCGACGAACGAATGTCGGGGCATCAAAGACCGACATCAAGCCCCCACCTCAGAAGAACCCAATCGAGTTCGAAGCTTTGAGCTTCTGGACCAGCGGCGTCCATCTCTTTCCCTCCACCATATTATCACCTCCCTTCGCCTTCCCGCCACTGACTTGTGTCCATCCTTGCTTATCGCAAATCAGGCACAGTCGTCTACCCACCTGTCTGTACTTATCTGGGTAACAGGCAAGGAAGAAAAGCGCATGGACTCGCTTGTATAATTTTATCGACGCGGCACGCTTCTTTTCTTCTTTTGACCACTGAGGCAATCAGGCGCGTGTGGCTTGTGTGTATATAAAGGTCTGTCTTGGTTCGGCGGCTTCGTGTTTTTTCACTCTCTGTTTGTCTTTGTCTCCATCATCGGGATCGGAATCCCCTCGCCATGGCTCCCGTCAGGGATTTTCCCACCATCAAGGCGGTGCGGTCCTTTGTCATTGGAGGTGTCGGCTCAGGTAAGTGGTATCTCGGCGCGGCGCTTGCTTCGATGATGGCATAATTCTAAAAGGCGTGTCATGAAGGCGGCGACTACCACAATGTCAAAGGCGGCCACTGGTAAGGTCCAGCCCACTCAGCCAAACCCCCATGGCGGTTACCGCACCCATTTTTCCCGGGCATCGAGACTTACACTCTTCCTCTCTACAGGCTGATCGACTCGCCCATTTCGACGCCTTGCTCGAGGTGGGAGAAATACCGCAGCTCGCGGACCAGCTGGGGCATCAACGTGCTCGGCTCCTTCTTCGTGGAGATCGAGGCCAGCGATGGCACCGTCGGCTACGCCACGGGCTTCGGCGGCCCGCCGGCCTGCTGGCTGGTGCACCAGCACTTTGAGCGGTTCCTGATCGGGGCCGACCCCAGGAACACCAACCACCTGTTTGAGCAGATGTACCGGGCGTCCATGTTCTACGGGCGCAAGGGCCTGCCGACGGCCGTCATCTCGGTCATCGACCTGGCCATCTGGGACCTGCTGGGCAAGGTCCGGAACGAGCCCGTGTACAAGCTCATCGGGGGCGCCACCAAGGAGCGGCTGGACTTTTACTGCACCGGCCCGGAGCCGACGGCGGCCAAGGAGATGGGCTTCTGGGGCGCCAAGGTGCCGCTCCCCTACTGCCCGGAGGAAGGGCACGCGGGGCTGAAGAAGAACGTCGAGTTCCTGCGCAAGCACCGCGAGGCCGTGGGGCCCGACTTCCCCATCATGGTGGACTGCTACATGTCGCTCAACGTGTCGTACACGATCGAGATCGCCAAGGCGTGCCTGGACCTCGACATCAACTGGTGGGAGGAGTGCCTGAGCCCGGACGACACGGACGGGTTCGCGCAGATCAAGCGGGCGCACCCGACGCTCAAGTTCACGACGGGCGAGCACGAGTACTCGCGCTACGGGTTCCGCAAGCTCGTCGAGGGCCGCAACCTCGACATCATCCAGCCCGACGTCATGTGGCTCGGCGGCATGACGGAGCTGCTCAAGGTCTCGGCCATGGCCGCCGCCTACGACATCCCCGTCGTGCCGCACGCCAGCGGGCCCTACAGCTACCATTTTGTCGTGTCGCAGCCGAACACCCCGTTCCAGGAGTACCTGGCCAACTCGCCCGACGGCAAGAGCGTGCTGCCCGTGTTTGGCGATCTTTTCATCGACGAGGTCATCCCCACCAAGGGGTTCCTGAACACGGCCGACCTGGACAGGCCCGGCTTCGGCCTGACGCTCAACCCAGCCGCGCGGTCCAAGATGATCCCGGCCAACCTCCTGTTGACGCCTGCTCCGGCCAAGGCGCTGGTCAGCGGCGACGTCCCGGCCAACGGTACCGCCAAGGCCGAAGAGCAGAAGAAGTAGAAGAGACCAAGTGGTGGGAGTTGGTGTGTTTTGTGCCCAATTATAGGCAGTAGCTACCGGGTATCTACAGATTGGCACCTTGAACGTGGTATCTTTCTTTTTGACTGCTTGCTTTGTCTTTTGGCTTGTCAGGCTTTTTGCGGATTCGGGAGGCAGTAAGAGTACGTCCATTATTTGATGAATCCAGCCCATTTGATACTCCCGTCCCAGCTGCCTACCTAGGTTCCTGACTCGTCCCCCGGCTGCCAAACGTAATGGTCGCCAGAGCGAGTCTGGACGGCACACCAGTGACGTGTCCAACTGAGACAACGACATTGACGCTCGCTGTAAATCACCCCGAGGGTCGCGGGGTCAACCCCTACTCGACGAGGCTAAACTCCCCGCATGACGGCAGAGGCCCACCTGTTGAGGGGCTCGAGAGTCCACTTTCGGTGACCGGCAAGTGGGCGACGGTTGTGGACGGACCTCAGTAGCATCACGACCGGACTGTAAGAAGAGAGCTACTGCGGCGAGGAACTAGCGACGATGGGTATCACGAAAGCGGTGGTTCGGTCTTGGGCTGCACAGCCCAGATACTGCATGCGAGGAGCCGCCCTGGATTCTCCACCGAGTGACCGGAGCTAGATGGATGTGTAGTTTCGGCAGTTATCACAGCTACATCACCAACCCCGCATGACATGCATCTCGGCCTGCGATTCACCGCGGGCGACACTGATGCCAATGCGGGAGTTGAGTTGGACCACTCTCGGCATCTCCTCTTGAAACCTGATACCTCCTCCATCCATCCTTAGAAACCATCCCCTTGCTCGAGCAAAAGAAGCCCACGGTGCTATCGCAGCCATGCCGTGCACCAACATCCTCGCCGGCAAGACGGCCATCATCACGGGCGGCACGACCGGCATCGGCCGCGCCATCGCCCTCGGCTTCCTGCGCCAGGGCTGCGACGTGGCCGTCAACCACCTGGACCTCGACAAGGACCGGCCGCACCTCGAGTCTCTCGTGGCCGAAGCCGCCGCCCTCCAGAAAACCGCCGGCGTATCAGACAAGAAGATCGGGCGCCTCACCCACCTGCCGGGCGACGTGCGCGACCCGTCCACAGGCGCGAGACTCGTCGCGCACGCGCTGTCAGCCTTCGACGCGTCCCGGCTGGACATCTGCGTCTCCAACGCCGGCATCTGCACCTTCTCCTCGTTCCTCGACCTCGACACGACGCTGTTCACAGACACGGTGCGCACGAACCTCGACGGCGCCTTCTACGTCGTGCAGGCGGCCGCGCGGCAGATGGCGCGGAACCAGTCGCCGCCCGGCGGCTCCATCATCGGCGTGAGCAGCATCAGCGCCCTAGTCGGCGGAGGGCTGCAGACGCACTACACGCCCACCAAGGCGGGCGTGCTGTCGCTGATGCAGAGCACCGCGGTGGCGCTGGGCCAGTACGGCATTCGCTGCAATGCGCTGCTGCCGGGCACCATCAAGACGCAGCTGAACGACGCGGACCTGGCTGATGATGCCAAGCGCGCGTACATGGAGGGCCGGATACCGCTCGGCCGGACGGGTGAGCCTGCGGACATGGCGGGCCCTGCTGTGTTTCTCGCGTCGGATGAGCTGAGCGGCTATGTTACGGGGGCTCAGCTGCTGGTAGACGGCGGCTTGTTTGTCAATTTGCAGTGAGAGGCTTGTTTTGGTCTTTCCCTGTGCTTGGACGGGTGACCAGGACGTGGAAGATTCCTATACTCACTCTTCCTACCCCTTGCTTTTCCTTGTTTCTGTAATATCTCGTTGACACGTCCTCGACCGGCATCGGAGAGACGGAAATCCATGGGTTTGATTGACGAAATTCTTGACACACTCGTGGGCCTGCAGCGAACACTACTCCGATTGCCATCCCAGCGCACTTTGTTTCGTTCAAAGGCATCGCGTCGTGCAAAGAGACCAATATTCTGGGACTTGACCGAAATTTGACTAACGCAAGCAGAAACATCGACAGTCTCGAGTCCCTCGCCGTCCGTGACCGATTGCCCATCACCCCCGAGCCCAGCGAAGCTACCTCTGGATACCTCGACAATGCTGAAAGCAACACAAAGAAACACTTTTCGGGTTGTGCTGGGTGGGATATTTACCGTCCCGAAAAAAATAAGCACAATTGGAAGAAGAAAACGAAAGCATCGCGTTCGCAAACCTAACCATCCAGCCGCCCAAGTCACTTCACCCTACTTGGCCCGGCACCCGCCCCGAAGGAAAAAGAAAAAAAAAATATGAAGAACATGTGTAGAAAGCGAGAGGAAAGAAAAGGGGTATAAGTAAAATTCTCACAGCACCAGAATGGATAAATCCCTCAAGCCCCATCGCAAAATGTTTCTAGTTGTTAGTACAAACGGACGTCATCACGTCCCCGGAAATGAAACCGAAAAGAAAAAAAAAGTCGTCAACGAATGGGCTCGGGGCTGCAATCGTTTGTGCAGTATGGTCGGCAAAATCGTCGCCGGACGGCCACTGCTAAGTCGGTCATCAAGCGCCGTTTTGAGCACCTCCGCGGACGGGAGCCTGATTGTCCGTAGATTTTCCCTCGTCACCGGCAGCCTCCTGTTTGGCGTCACCAGAATCCCTCTTGTCGCGTCCGCTAGAGAGGAACATGTCTCTGAACTGTGCGTTGCTCTTCGGCGCAACACCGGCCGCTCCATTCGTCGTCGCGGCGGAATGGCCTTGGCCGTTGGCCGCCTCACGCGGCGCGGCCGCTTTCACGAAGCCGAGTCCGCGCTTGGGCTTGTTCGGGCCGAGCACGGGCCGATGGAGACGAGGAGGCGGCATCATCAGGCTGGCCGTCTTCTTCTTCTCGCCGCCATCGGCGACCGCCTTGTTCTCCGGGCCGGCCTTGCCGGCGGTGGCCGCAGGGCCGTCGATGCGGGTGGTGCGATGCACGGCCTTCTCCGACAGTAGCTCCGCAACGGTGCCGGTCCGGATGGCCCGGCCGTCCAGCTCAGAGCCCTGGAGCGCGAGCTGCGCCTTGCCGACCGCCGCCTGGTCCTCCATCTCGACAATGGCCCCGGCGTGGTCGGGCCGGAGGATGAACTTGGCCACAGCACCGTGTTGCTCAACCAGCGCCCGCACACGGGCGTCGCTGACCGTGTCCGACAGGCCGAGCACCGCGAACGTGCGGAGATCGCGGGATTCCTTGCTCCCGTTTCCGCTCGGCCGGTCGGCGGCCGTACCGTCGGTCATGGCCGCATCCTCCTCCTTGTCGCTGGCGGAGGTGGGAGCCGGGGAGGCAGAGTTGACGGCGCGCGCGATTGGCTTAAAGTTGACCGCCTTGGTGACCTCGACGGCGAGGATGCTGCTGCGCATCTTGGCCATGTTGAGCTCGGCGGCTGCGGACTCGGCCTCGGATTTGTCCTCGAACACAACAAAGCCGGTCCGCTGGGACTTGCCCGCCATGTTGCGCAAGATGCGGACCGTCTGGATCTTTCCGTACTTGCCAAACAACTCCTTGACGGCCTCATCGTCCGCCTCGGAGGGCAGGTTCTGCACCTTGACTTCCCTGCCCTCCGAGGTCGCGCCCTCTCGCGCCTTCTTCTGCGCCGGGTTCGAGTACTTTGCACTTAGCTTGAACCTCCCCTCCAACACTCTTCCGTCGAGCTTGGTGGCCGCTGCGGCCCCCTCGGGCTCGCGGAAGGTCATGTAGCAGAAACGACGGTGCGTGTTGAACTTGAGGCTAGGCAAGCGCACGTCAAGGATCTCGCCGCAGTCGGCGAACAGGTTCCGGAGGTAGGACTCGTCGGCCGTCGGCGGGTAGTTAGTGACGAACAGGGTCAGACGGTCTGCAGGCTTGACGCCAACCACCTGCTGCGCAAAGTATTTGCCGTCGCGCAGGAGGGCGGACCGAGCGTCGTCGGGGGAGCGAAACTCGACGACGGCGACGGCGGATTGGCCACCATCAACCTTGCGGAGCACAAGGTTGTTGACGTGACCGTACTCACGGAAGTACTGCCGGACCCTGGTCTGTGTCGTGTCAGCCGGAAGGTTCGTCACTATGACGGACGTGTGTTCCCGATCCCGCTTCTGGGCGGCGCCAGCCTGCGAGGACGAGTCCTCGTCGGCCTGGACGGTGGAGCTGGTCGCGTCACTCGCTTGATTCTTGGCCCGCTTGTTCGCACCTTCATCGGAGCGATCGGGTGTGTCCCCGCGCTTCCGCTTGGACACGGCCGAAGGCGAGCCTTGAGCCTCCGCTTCGGCCTGATGGGCTGGTGCCGCGGCAGGGGCAGAGGCGGCCGAGTAGGCGGCAGCGGCAGCAGCATTGGCGGCGGCTTCTTCCTTGCGGCGCTGCTCCAGCTGCTTCTTGGTCCGGTGCACAAAGTCGTAGGCCAGCCGCAGGTTCTCGGGTGTCTCGTAGTCGTTGCAGTGCTGCAGGTAGATCTCGATGATCCTCTCGGGCCAGTCGAGATCCTTCCTCTTCAGAGCGCGTTGCAGCACGGCGGTCGCTTGGGTAGGCGACCGCGGCGAAGCCCTTGGCGGAAGCGAGGGACCCGGGGTCGGACTGCGCCGCTTGCCCGTCTCGGCCCGGAAGAGCTGGATCTCCCACGAGTAGTAGTGCAGCCAAAAGTTGTAGCTGGCAGCGTAGAGCGGCTTCTCGGCAAGCCTCACCCACTGAGCGCGAGCCTCCTCGACGGCGCCATGCTTCTCGGTGAGGTAGGTGATCAGCACCCGCTCGAGGCGGAAGTCGGGATCACCCACGTAGGCGTTGCCGAATCGGCGCTCGCCCCACACCTGCACGGCCTCGAGCGCAGCGAGGAGACCCGAGTCGGCAAGGTCGGTCGTCTCCTCAGATGCGGCCGGGTCCAGGGCCGACCGCTTCAGGTAGCCGCACCACGCGGCGTACATCTCGACGACCCCGATCATGCCGTCGCGATCCAGCTGGGAGTTGTCCGTCGCCGCGTGCTTGATCCTCTCCATGGCCGAGAAGGACAGGCCGGCCTCCTCTGCACTCAGGATGTAACGCGCCCAGAGCGGGCCGGACCAGGGGCAGTGCGATACGGCGCCCTGCAGCACCGAAAGGCTGCTTGGGATGATCTGCAGCATGTCGGGGTCGCGCGTCTGGGGACTGCTGAACCGATGGTAGAGCGAGGACACAAAGACGGCATAGTCGGTCCAGGTAGTTTCGTCGGAGGCGAGGACGCCGGTGAGGGCTCGCGAGAAGAGGCCCATGGCGATCTGGATGGCGAGTTTGGGGTTCTTTTTCTCCCGGATGGCACTCGAGATTTCGAACTGCAGGTACTCCTTCATGGTGGCGCGCTGGGCGTCGAGGTCGCCAGCGCGGGTGGCCCTGGCCAACTTCGTCTCGTACGGGTCGCGCTTTTCGTAGAGGTCTCGCGCAGACTGCGAGCGCACCGAGATGTCCTTCATGGAGCTCTCCCAGGCAGTGTGGTTGTACTCGGAGAGGAAGGTGGAATAGGCCTGGGAGGTCTCGGCCCAGGCCGAATGTGGGTTCAGCAGGCGATTGCGAAAGAGGTGAGTGATGCGCTTGACGCCCTCGGCGGTCTTGGTCCGCGAGAGGAGCTCCATCTCCCTGGCGATCCATCGGTTCCAGAGCTCATGGCTGTCGCCCAGGCGGTGCTGGGTGGCATCGTGGCCTTCCTGCCAGACGCGCAGGGCAGAGTCGAGAGAGAATATGTCGCGTGCCGTCTGCAGCTCGTCTGCAGGCCAGGCCCACGGGATCTGGTGGGAGGGGTGCTGGCAGCTCTGATAGAGGGACCAAAAGTACTCGCAGTAAGCCAGCCATATGCGCAGGCTGCCGGGCTCGGCCGTCGTGGCCTTTTTGTACAGCTCGAGGATCTGGATGCGGCCCTCCAGGTCGCGTGCGTGCTGCTTCTGCTGGTCGATGTAGTCGACCCAGCTGTCCTCGCCGATCGGTGGTGCCGATGGAGGGGACCGTGGCGGGACCGAGGTCGGCGGCGCGCTCGCGCTGTTTGCTTCTCGCATTCTGTCGTTCATCGTGGGTGGGTGGCAGAGGGCGAAAAATGAGTCGGATCTGCTATTTCCGCGGCGCGGCGCGGCGCGCAACGCCAGAGGAAAGCCTTGGCGAGCTCACGAACCAGAGCGATCCCTAACCACCCACTTCCAAGTTGGCGACCGAGTGGAAGGGACCATCTGCCTGGCGCGGGCGACGGATGGTGTTCGGGGTCGCAAAGGAATGTGGTGGTCGTGGAAGTGGTGTGGTTGTGGTGTCAAGGACCAGGTCGGTTTTTTTTTTTTGTTCTTAGGTTTCTTTGTGCTGGCTGGAATCAACCATCGCGCAACCAAGTTCAGGGTCGCAGAGACAAGTCAGCAAAGGGCTGCAGCTAGTCAGGACGAAGAAGGCGTTTTGAGGTAAACACCCTTGGCGGCCTCGCCTGAGTGGCCTAAATTATTTTTTGGATTAGGAGAGAAAAATCCCAAGGCGGGATTCGGCCCCGGCTCGCCCAGCCCCAAGGTCAAGTCAAGTGGCCGCAAGGGCGGCTTTCAGGGCGCTGAGACTGGAATACAGTCTGCAGAGCTTCCATGCCCGAGATCTGCCCCCCCAAAAAGGCGCCCGGGCGGGGCCATGCATCCCATCAGACCATTCCAGGCCACACAGTGTGCCGCTCCCGTGGTCTTTGGGGTCCTTCCACTTTTGAGCCACCTGTAACAGATGGAGCACGCTTTTCTGGGGCCAACGCAACCGCGGGCGGGCAGGGAGGGGGGGTCCCGCCTTCCCATCACATCAAGCCTAAGAGGGCGGTGGGCTGGCTCGGGCATAACACGCAGTTACCACACAGCGACATTGGCGGTCCTGATATGACTAAAGACGTCGCGATATCGAGAGCGTGCGTCGGGTCGGACGCCGCGTCAATTTCACATTTATCATCCCATTCATTCACTTCCTAGGGTACGGGTGGTCGGCGCACGCCTCGGGCGGCTGCTCATGCAGGTTTGGCGATCACATTTTGGGCACATACACACACACGGCTCCCTGTTTTCTGGCCGTCGACAGCTTTGCGACGAAATAAAAACTGGAGCAGCGGCCGATCCCCTCCTCCGAGAGCGCTAACCAAGCCCAGCTGAGAAAAGCGCCTCGACACACGGCCGAGACAGGAAGTCGGGAGCCGCGACAGGTCTCGCTGGGGCCAAACCAAAAGGCCGAGGAAAGCCTCGAAATGGAAGAAGAGGGACGTGGCCCAGACAAAGGGGTCCATCAATGGAGCCTCTGGGCTGCCTCGGGCGGGCGTGAACAAAAAGATCAGCAGAACGCCGGAGCAAGCCACCAGCGGTCTAGCCCCTCATGGACCGTCAGCCTTCGGTTCTTCGGAGGGCTTGTTGTGATGAAATGACGACACAACTGCTGCATTTCTGCTCAGCCCTCTTCTCTCTCCCGTTCCCCGTGACGTCGGGTGATGGAATTGGCGCCCTAATGCGAATGTGTTGAGCAAGCTCGGGTCATCTTATCCCCCGCATCCAACAAGATCCTGGGAAATCGAAGACGCAAAGATTTTATCCATCCAGGTTCTTCGCACCCTGCCATGCACGCTCATCTTTTTCGGTTAGGCTTAACTCGTCGTCAGTATCCATCGCGAGGCGTCTCTCCTCTCTCTCTCTCTCGCTTGGTGTTCCTCCGCGGAGCCAGGGATCTTCCATCCCCGGGCTGGGCTAGGCCTTCCAAGGACGCTGCCGCCTATTCCGTCGTGGATATTAATAGCTCGCCCGGCCTTCGTGTTTGGATCGCGTTTGTCCTCGTGCCGATCTTGCCGAATTACTGCGTGGCTGCCCCTGCCATCCCGTCCCGTCCGCTTGATTTCAAAGGATTCCGTATTTCACATTTGTAAGACGTCCCATTCCGCAAACGTATACGAAGCAGGAGGAGAGGAGAGGATATGCAACACGCGAGACACCTGGGCACCATCACAGCGCTGCACTGCACTGCACGCTGCAAGTCCGTCAACCCCGGTTTGTTTTCTATGGCACGCACTAGCAATGCGCGCCAAGCACGCGACGGTTTCTCGCCGGCTCAGCCGTGGCGCCGGATTAGATGGGGAATGGGAAAGTGTGGTTATTTTGGGTGAGCAGCGCCTGCAGCTAGCCCTGCAGCAGCGCAATGACGACGTGGAAAAACAAAACAAAAATAATAATAATAATAAAAAAAAAAAGTCCTGCCTTTTCTTTCACCTACGGCACGAGAACACCGTAGATGCGCCCGAATCAAGTGGGCAGTGAGTCGACAGCCCTAGGGCTAGGCGGGTCTACCAGGGGGTCTCAGGCGCACATGCCGAGGCCGAGATCCGGTTGTCAAGTCACACCCGACCTTACAGCACGCCTGGGCAGAACGACCGTCGGTCTGAAAGATCCGCGTGCGATCCTGGGAGCACTGCTTCGGAGTAGAGCGACCTGCCTTATGACCGCAAATATTGTCCATATGCACCCCGTATCCAGAGCAAATTGTCCCCACCGATATCTCCCGTCTATCCTGCATCTGTTGAACATCGCATTTCTGCCAGCGTATCTGGTCTCATTATTCTGGGATCTTGCGTCTTTCTTCGTGTCCACACACACACGAGGACTCCGCACCCATGAAGAGAGACCGTGTCTCGACCACCTACTCCATCCTCCCTCGTGTCTGGTGTCCCTGCAGGACATGCCCCAGCAGCGAACCCGACTCACGACACGGACGAGGCAGTGGGTGTCCCAGACCTGCGTTTGGCAACCTCGGCCATGGCTCTTTCCACGGCGGCAGCGCGGACGGCCTTCGCGCGGCTCTGCAGATCCGCCGGCACCGACGGGTCATACGCTTGAAGATCAGGGAGCGCGTGATTCTGCCGCCGATGGTCCGCGTAGCCCCCGAAGCCGACCTGTTTGCAAACTAGGTGTGGCAGGGAGGCGGGATCGTCGAAAAAATCCAAGAATAGAGAGTTTGTGTAACCACCTACTGTCAGCGCTGGCACGTACGCCGGCAGCTGCGCACCGTCGAACTTTGGGTCGGCAGGGATCGTCGTCGGCGGGAACGGGGTCGCCGTCGCCGTGCCTGATGGGTTTGTTCCCAGCGACGCTGCCGGAGGGACAAGCGATGGTGTCCTGGGGACTAGGACGTGAGGGATCTGAGAGAGTGACCACATGACGGAGAAGGAGTAGTAGTTGTCGTATGCGAACAGCTCTGCAGAATCCAGCATCAGTCCCGAAAAGACACTCAGTCTTGGTTGCGAGACGTGCTGGCTTACCAACCCACTGCGCGTCGAGTCCATTCTCTTGCCATGCCTCAAGGATCTTGGTAGCTTCGACAAAGCCTGGGCAGCGAAACGTCAGCCGATATGAATGCTTCAGCGGAGGACGAAAGTTGTCCGAAAATAGACACCGATTCTGGCTGGAGCAGAAGATTATACCTTGCTGATTTCCTTGCCCCTTCAGGGAATCGAACATCAGCGCAGCCACGGCGCGGAACTCCGGGGTTGGTTGTTGTGATGCAGGGTCAACAAGATACCACTTCTGGCTCGGGGGCGGTTTTGTAGCTGCAGCCTCAGCCGCATGCGAAGTGTAGGGAGGTGGAGTGCTTGCCGCAGTGGAAGCACCGAGGTTAAGCGCACCCATGGAATGGGCTAGGGGATCCGCGGCCGGGGCAGATGTTGTAGGCGGTGACACAGCGGGAGCCGAGGTGGCAGGGTGAGCGGATGGGTATGGTGAGGGAGTTTGGCCATAGGGGATGGGCTGTTGCTGATGCGGTGGCGGTGCCTGGACCGGCTGGTCGTTTGAGCCAGGATGCTGCTGCTGCTGCTGCTGATGCGGTGGTGGAGGCTGGGCCGGTTGGCTGTACGAGCCGGGCGGTTGCTGCTGATGCGCCGGCGGCGACTGCACCTGCTGCGCTGGGGCCTGGCCCGGTGGTTGTTGCTGCTGGTACTGTGGCTGTCCGTACGCAGGCTGACCATAGCCCCCTGGTTGACCGTACACGCCAGGGGCAGGGTGTTGTTGGTAGGCACTCGAATGGCCGGTTATACGGTTGAATTTGCCCGTCAGTTTGTTACTGAAGGTCTGGATGTAGGGCATCCCGGTCGCGAATGCGTGGTTTACTTGTCCCATGAGGCCGGCCTGTTGCGGCGCTGTGCCTGGATACCCCTGTGCCGCATATCCCTGTGGTGGAGGGGCATTCGCCGGGCTGCCGACGCCGGGAGCGAATCCGGGAGGGTGGGCGGCCCCACCAGGCCCGGGAGGCGTGGTGACGGGAGCCCCGGTCGGCCCATGTCCCGAAGGACCTGCGGGGGCTTGGCCATATGCAGTTTGCGCCCCTAGAGGCGATGTATGCCCCGGTGCGGGAGCCTGGTGTTGGTATGGTTGACCGTAGACGTGTGGTGCAGGCTGCTGCTGGGGTGGCGGCTGCTGTGTGGTATTATAATGCGGGTAGGGCGGCGGCTGTTGCTGAGGGTGCTGCTGCCACTGTCCTTGGCCTTGCTGTGCCGGCGGCGGCTGCTGTTGATATGGAGCAGGCGGGTTCCCTGTAGGCCAGCCTCCAGCCGGCGATGGCGCAGAGCCGGGCACAGGGGTTGCTTGAGGATGGGACATTCTGCTCCGTTGCTTGGCACTATACTCGGGTCGGAGATGCTGAAGCGGGAGATGGGAAAAGCGGGGGAATTCCTGCAGGTGCTGCTGGTCTGGAGGGAACCCAGGTTATGTGCCTGCCAGTCTGGCCGCCACGCAAGCTAAGCTCCCTTCAGCTCGCAGCCCCACCAGACGAATTGCGGGGGTCGCCGCTCTCAATCCAGGCAGCACCTACGTAAGCGGGGAGCTCCATGGAAACGGCCGAGAGTCGGTTCGAGTTCGGATCCCCCCTCCTACCTAAACTTGAGACATTGCTTTCCTCGTCACAGCAACTGGTATCACGACCTCTCTCACCCAGCCAAGCTCGACTCCTCTGGGATCTTAGCCGCTATTCAAAATGGCGTGCTCCCACTTGGAGACCCTCGGTATGTACCCCGCCGAGTCTCTCGGTTCTGTCGACTCTGCGCTGTGAGTTTGGAATGGGCTGCTAATGCTCTGGTCGATAGTTTTCCGGGCACCGACACCCACACAATCAGTCTACAGAGAGGATTGCACCCAGTGCTTCGACTCCATTGTGTGTTGATCCCCGTCTCGCTCTCCTCGGCCTCCCGTCGATACGACTAGCGCCTTGTACATGTGAAGCTGACGAACCCAGGATGACCCCGAGGGCCTCGATGTGTGCCTCCAGTGCTTCAACGGAGGCTGCACCGGCGAGCGGCACCATGCGAAGCTGCACAATGTCGTCTGGGGCCACCCCATCGTTCTCAATGTTCGCCGCACCCGCAAATTTGTCGACCGCGACGAGCCTCCTGCCAAGATGTCCAAGCTCGCTATCGCCGCTGAGACCGAGACCGACCGCTACGATACGGCAACGGTCGTGAAGTGCCTCGAGTGCGATGTAGAGCTTGACAAGAACCACGAGAAGCTGGCCAAGGCAGTCGAAGGTGTCATGAGCGCAAACACCTTTTCGCGGAAAGAGGAGGTCAAGGCCTGGGAGCAGGAGTTGACGAGCTGCGAGCACCTTCGCCTGCTCCAGCAGGAAGACGCTAGGCAGATCGCCTCCGACGACCTGGGCGCCTGCTCTAAATGCGACCTGAAAGAGAACCTCTGGATCTGCCTGCAATGTGGCAACCTCGGATGCGGCCGTGCCCAGTTCGGCGGCGTAGGTGGCAATTCGCACGCCCTGGCGCACGCCAACGAGTCCGGCCACGGAGTAGCTGTGAAGCTCGGCTCCATCACCCCTGAGGGCACCGCGGACGTCTACTGCTACACCTGCGATGATGAGCGCATCGATGAGAACCTGGGCGCGCACCTGGCCAACTACGGCATCATCCTGGCTGAGCGGGAGAAGACTGAGAAGAGCTTGACCGAGATGCAGATCGAGCAGAACATGAAGTGGGAGTTCTCCATGACCACCGAAGACGGCAAAGAGCTCAAACCCGTCTTCGGTCCCGGACTCACCGGTCTCAAGAATCTCGGCAATAGCTGTTACCTAGCCAGTATCCTCCAGTGTCTCTTCGAGATGGAGCCCTTCCAGAAGAGGTACGGCCAGGTCACGCAAGATCTGGTCGGAATCCAGGACCCCGCCCAGGACCTTGAGACCCAGCTCCGCAAGATCGGTGATGGCTTGCTTTCTGGCCGCTACTCAAAGCCAGACACAGATGTCGTGGTGTCAGAGCACTCCACCGAGGTCCCCCACCAAAAGGGCCTCCAGCCCTCGATGCTCAAGCATTTGATCGGCCGCGGACACGAGGAGTTTTCGACGATGCGACAGCAGGACGCCTTTGAGCTGCTCCAGCACCTCATCAAGATGATCACACGTTCCAAGCACCCGTCGCCTGCAGACGACCCGACGCTCCCGTTCCGGTTCACCCTGGAGCAGCGACTACAATGCCTTTCCTGCAAGAAGGTTCGGTATACCGCAAACGAGCAAGACAGCATCTTCATTGACGTGCCGCTCGAGAAGCTCCCTGAGGCTGAGGGAGGGAACAAGGACTCCAACACGGGTGGCTCCTACAAGCCTGTCACGCTCACCGAGTGTCTTGATCGACTCACTGGCGAGGAGACTGTTGAGCTTACCTGCTCCGCTTGTGGCAGCAAGGATGGCTACAGCAAGAGGTCTCTCTTTAAGACGCTTCCCAAGGTGCTTGTGGTAAACGCTCGGAAGATGACGGTCGTCAACTGGGTTCCAGTCAAGGTTGACGTACCCGTAATCGTGAACAATGACCCCTACTTGCTGGATCAGTACCTATCCAAGGGCCAGCAGCCCGACGAGGAGTCGCTACCCGAGGACGCTGGCCCTTCTGGAAGCGGATCCGCGCCTGCGTTCGTGCCCAACGCCGAGGCACTTGCGCAGCTTGAGGCCATGGGCTTCCCGCGGAATAGATGTGAGAAGGGTCTCCACGCCACGGGCAACGGTGACGCGGACGCTGCTATGGAGTGGCTCTTCCAGCATATGGAGGACCCAGATATCGACGATCCCCTCGTCATCCCGTCGAGTGGCGGTGGCGCCTTCACTGCGGACCCATCGTCGATCGAGATGCTGGGCGCCATGGGCTTTGATGAGAAGAAGTCGACCAAGGCGCTCAAGGAGACAGGCGGGGACGTTGAACGCGCCGTTGAGTGGCTGTTCAGTCACCCGGAGGACGACGGAGCCATGGAGCCCGAGGCCGAGGGCACTAGGTCCGAGCGGCCACCGGCGGGCAGCAGCGACACCCCGGCCAGGTTCCAGCTCCAAAGCATCGTCTGTCACAAGGGAACGAGTATCCATGCAGGGTAAGCACACGTTTGCCATCTAGACCATGGATCCCCCCGACTTTTCAGCGTGCCATGTTTGCTGACATCCTCGCTCCTCTTACAACCAGGCACTACGTCGCCTTCATCCGCAAGCAGCTAGAGAAGGATGGCAGCCCGTCTTGGGTCCTCTTCAACGACGAGAAGGTCGTTCAGGTGGTGGACGTGGAGGAGATGAAGAAGTTCGCATACGTCTACTTCTTCAACCGGCTTGATACTGCTACCTCTTGAGGAAGTCGTCACAGGGAGTAAGCCGTCATTCTCAGGATTCGACTCGCTCCCTATCCCCTCACAAGAAGTCCCTACCCAGTTTAGAGGTCCGTCGTGGCGTTCGGCACAACTGCTTTGCAATCAAGGTGCACAAGGGTTCGCAAGTTATGGTGAATTTTGGGAGTTAGGGTGAAGATAGACCGATAGCAAGGCGGCCCAGAGCCAGCGAGTAACTATGGCCATAACGAGGGCCGATGTAGCATGTAAATCGCTATGCATCACAGAGCCCGGGAAATGTTGCTAGCACATGAGAGAATAACAAGCGATCGGCCAACATCTGTGAACGATGTGATGATGGCGGTCCCAGCAGACATGCACATTACTCATCACATCCGAGCTACCGAATAATCTGTCCAACCCAGGGCCGTGGACACGGCAGGTACAGGTCGGGAGTAGATGTGTCTCTGGAAATCCGACATCTCATGCGGGCATGGGATCCCGTCGCCTGCCAACATATCCAGGAACCAGGCAGGCCCGCTTCGCGAAGCCTCACAAGCACCTGGGTTGTCAGCCCCTCCCTCTCCTGCATTTTCCCAGCCCAGCTGTCCGGTCCCGGCCCAACATGTGATGTGGCGTGATGAAACCCCAGGCTACTCGGTCAGCCTGTAGCTAACCAGCGTGTCGACGCGGTGGCTGGCGGTGCTGAAGCCACGCAGCTGGACGCGCTCGCCGTTCTCGATCTCCTTGGCGTCGCTGTCGCCCCACTCGACGGGCACCTCGGAGTCGGCGTCTGCGTAGACGAGCACGTTGAAGGTGCAGTCACCCGCCAGCTGGGGCAGAAAAGTGACCGACGCCGTGATCTGGCGGAAGATGGCCGCGATCTCGGCTTGGATCTCGGCCTCGGTCTTTTCAGGGGCAGCGGCGGCCCCTCCTGTTCCTCCTGCTGCCTCGGCATTCTCCTGGCCTGCTTCTGCTGCTGGTGCTGGTGCTGCTGTTTTGGAGGAGCGACTGCTGCTGCTCTTGGAGGAGGACTTGCCGCCAAAGATCTGCACGTCAAACTGCCACCGCTCGACGTGCTCGCCCGTGTCCTTGTCCGTGATGACGATGACGAGCTTGGAGATCTTGCCTTTCACCATCCACCTGTCCAGCTGGCCCATTATCTTCTTGATGTATGCCTTGACCTGGTCGTCGGCCGAGACTGTTTCGCGGTACAGCGTCGTGGTCAGCGGTCATATACGCATAGATCTTTCTTCTTCTTCTTCTTCTTCTTCTTCTTCTTCTTCTAACCACGCCGTACAGCTGCTCCGTCGAGGTCTCGGGCCGTCGCTGGTTCGAATAAGGAGGGATGTGGGAGGTCATCGTACCGAGCATGTTGAGGCCATACTTCTTGACTCTGGAGATGCGCGCGCGTCGAGTGTCAGTCCAGAGCTCTACACCGACTCGAGCAGGAGAGGGACGAGGGAGGAGGGAAGGAGAGCTGACGCTGTAAAGTCTTCAGCGGGATAGACGCCTCGCTGGAATCTGTGTGGCGCAATGCGGCAGCCATTAGTTTCGGCTCGCGGGACTGACGTCGGCTCAATGTTTTTTTTTTCTCTCTTTTCCTTCTCTGGGATCGCTGGATAAACGCACAAGATGGTATGGATAGAATACTGGAACTACGAGGTTTGCGCCGACATGGCATTTTAGCACACCGCCCGCGACGCCTACCATCTCCATTTCGAAGCCGAGAGCGAGCGACGGAGACAGTGGAACAACCTACAAACTCGGCCACCAGCTTCGCGCTTCCCTTGAGCGACAGCTTGTGGACCTTGGAGTCGTCCTTGTCCTTGTCGTCCTTCTCCTTCTCCTTCTTCACCTTGACTTTCTTCTTGTCTACGGACGACGACATGGTCGCTGTGGGGTTTGGCTGCCGGTTCGGGGCCTTGGCGGCAGAGCTTCCGATGTCGTCAAAGTGTCGCTCGGTTGAGATAAGGTGTGCGTTTTCGTGACCGCCGCCTCGTTGGCTGTGTGGGATTTGTTTACTTTGCCGGGGGTCGCACGGTTGCTACGCCGGCGGGGCTCAGGCGAGGACGGGAGCGCCACAGGGGTGTCCGCTCTCAACCAACTAATTGCAAGCGCGGGGCCCTTGACCTGTCAATGCCAATCACAGGACTCAACCATCGCCGATGCGCATTGCCATTATTCGTGTATGTATTTCGTGCCGTCGTGAAATGGCGGCCATTTGCAAGGACGGCCAAGTCTGAATAATATGAAGATAATCTACACTCTAATGAGACGCTGAACGGGAGAAACTCCAAAATGCAAAACCTGGCTTCCACATCCAAACGACAGCGGGTATATGTAAGGAAAGTCAGGAAAGCAAGACCAAAAAGAAATAATGAAAAAAGAAAAAAGAAAAAATTCCAAACCGCCGTCGTCTCGTGTCGTCGTGGTCCGATAATTCGTTTCCAAGGTTCCTGTGCTTCGTCATGTATCGGTCCCGGGGTACCGTTGCTTCTTGTTGTTCTGTTCTTTGACTTCATCTCGTTTCTTTCCCCTTGGGATCGACGGCCTCCCGCGCCCGCGCCCTCACAAGGCGCATCCTTGCCGTTTTGCCGGCCGTGGGCACATCTCCCGCCCCCAGGGGTCATGGCAGGGCAAGGTTACACCCCATGCTCGTTCAGATGAGCAGCTGTGCCACCACACTCGCGAGCGCCAAGAGCAACCATCGGGTGCTACAACGGGACGCCCCATTGTGTTGTTGGGGTTTGCCCGTCTCTTTTGAGTCGTTGGGCGTGGCAGGCGAGGTAGAGGATGAATTGTTGTCGCTGCACCGGGTATTAGCAACCACTCGTCTGAATCGGGAAAAAGTATAGACTTAGAGAACAGGCCCCCTGGCCCCCGACATGGGGTGCAGGAGTATCGGTCCCATCAACAGGGTCCCGGAAAGTATGTAAAGTGACAAGAATAAATATGCGAAAGTTTGAGAAAAGGGGCTAACGCCCATTACAGCGAAAGAACAAAGAGGAAACAAGGAGGCAGAGAAGAGAAAAGGAAAAAAACCAAATCCGGGGATTACGGTGGTGGCACCCCCACAGCCGACCGCCAGAGAAACGAGAATTACACGCCAAGACTCCCCCTGTTCGCCTCCTGTTTAATCTTACCTCGATGTTTTGGACGCCGGCCGGACGCTCTGGTAGTTGTGGAATACGTTGTTGGGGTCCCACTTGGACTTGATCTGCTGAAGGGCCGGGTAGTTCGAGCCCCAGTAGCTCGACTGCGCGTCCGCGCCGAGCCCCGGGTCGACGTAGCCGCCGTACAGCGTGGCCTCGCCAGCCCGTGAGGGGATGGACTTGACCACCTGCTCGTGGAAGCCGGTCACGAAGCGGCGGGTGGTGTCCGAGACCTGGGGCAGGCCGATGGCGTAGCTCTGGTAGAACATGGCCTTGTCGCGGTGGGCGTAGGCCGTGGCGTTCATGGGCACGTCGTTGGTGGCGCCGCCCGCGAGGTCGAAGATGATGGTCCACAGGAGCGTGCCCCAGTCCGTGTCGGCGAGGTAGTTGAACATGGCCTTGATGGCGTCCTCGGATAGTAGGTCCTGCTGCCGGAAGCCCAGCGACTTGGAGTAGAAGGGCGTGGCTATGTTGGAGAGGTACAGGGCCTCGGTCTCGGCGTTGTGCGCGAGCGTGCCGAGCCAGTCGCGCGTCTGCACCGTTCTGTTGCGCGTCGACGGCAACCTGGACGCGATGCCCGTGGCGTCGAACTCGGCCTGCGACCCGAAGAAGGTGCCCTGGATGATGCATCCGAGCGGCGTGATGTCGATCTGGCTGCCGAAGCGGCGGTCGAGCTTAGGGTCGCTGACGACGTCCTGCCAGGCCTTGAAGGTGCGCCACTGGTCGCGCATCGAGGCGAAGGTGAATGAGTACATGTACTGCACCGTCTGGCCGAAGGACGGGTGCGTCTTCATGACGAACTCGGTGATGACGCCGAAGCCGGCTCCGGCGCCCTTGAGCGCGAAGAAGAGATCCGAGTTCTGAGTCTCGCTGGCCCGCTGGATCTTGCCGTCTGCCGTCACCACCTCGACCTCGAGCACATGGTCGAGACACGATCCCCACATCCGCGACATGGGACCGAGTCCTCCCTATGCCCGGCAACAGGCGAGAAGATATTTTCAAGTCAGCGGACTGGTCGATGGGTGGATTCGGAAAAGGAAAAGGGAAGAAGAAAAGTGAGGATGCCATACGATGGTTGCGTGTCCGCCTAGTCCAACATCGGGGCATACGCCATGGGCCATGGCTCTGCCGCCATTATCCTGGAGCAGCTTCGAGACCCTGCCGAGATTATTACCAGCTCCAATGGTAGCCTTCCATGAGGACCTGTCTATCTCGAACTTTTGGAAGTTGGTCAGGTCGACGACCACTATGTCCGTGGTGCCCGGTCCACCAAGGCCTGGGGTGAGAGAGTTAGATGTGTTAGTATCCGTGCACATGTTCTCCTCCGGCTGCGCACGTTTGCTCACCATAGTTTCTGTGGGCGGCAGCATCACATTAGTACAACCGATTCCCTACTCCAAGGACTTGCACAGAGATCCTAAACATACCCATACGAGTGTCCCCCCGACTTTGCCTGGACCTTTTTCCCATCTGCGGCGGCGCACTTGATGACGCCGGCCACCTGCTCTGCCGTCCGTGGCCTCACGACGGCGATGGGGTTGACGGCCGCGGCGCTGTCGAGGTTGTACGGCTTCACCCAGGCGACCTGGTACAGCGGATCACCGTTATATACTGGATACCCGACGCATCCACTCTGACCTGCGCAGACCTGGTTGAGGCAGGTCTGCAATGATGAAGGGTTGTTGCCCATTGTAATTTGGTGACAGCCTCGAGAGGCAGATGAAGCAAGAAGACGAATGGGATAATGGAGAAAATACAGAAAAAAAAAATGGAAAAAAATAAAAATAAATATTAAGTTTGGTTTGGGTTACGGTTGGGTATCGCCCCGACGAGGTAGCTGCGAGGCAAACAAGCGAGGGATTTGGAGGTAGCTTGAGGTTGGCGCGAGGTCAGGAATCGCCTCCTGGTGGAACTACCTAAACGGTAGGTACCAGTAAAAGTGAACACAACAGATTCACAGCAGAGGCCAGGGGGGACGGTGAACGGGTGACGGGAAAAGAGAGGAGAGAAAACAAGATAAGTTATATGGTGTCGGATTGCTCAATCATGCCATTGAATACGATCGGGGTGGGCACACCGCTCAACCCCGTCAGCCTGCCCGCCATTGCCGCACGTTTGTTCGGCCCTGCCGGGCACCAACGCTGCCTTAAGACACGACGGAACAGCAAGCTTTCTCTCTCCCCAGCAGCAGCGGCGGCAGCTTGCATGCCTGGCTACCCATGCAGCACTGAGCAAGTGACAAGCAGACGTATGCATGTACTCTTGCTAGGCGAGGCGAGCTGTGGGGAGCTGCGCCGGTTTGGCCATGGCCCGAGCCCAGCCAGCCCCCAAGGCCAAGGCACCCAACCCAACTCCGTGGGGTCCGGGTACGTGGACTGGCGTGGCGTCATGATGCCAAGGGACTACGTGGACGAGGAGCGTCCCAGAACTGTAAAAAGCCGTACTGTACCTCGTGGTGGCATCGGGCTCGTCGGAGAAGGGTGAGCGAGAGCTGACAAACCGTGTCGGTTGCGCCAGCCTTGGCTTGTTTCCCAAAGCATCCAACATTGGCGATTTTTTGCGGGCCCCGGCAGGAGGAGCAGGTCACGGCGAGTGGAGAGCGGGAGAAAAGCAAGCAGAGGATAGGAAAACGGGTTGGGACGAAGTGGCGGATGCTGATCAGGAAGAGGAAAAGAGAAAAAAAAAAAAAAAACATGGAAGCTGCTTCCGGCTATCGAGCCAGGGTGCAGTTGTCCTGCAGGGATGGATCCCTGCTGGGCGCGGACACGAGCGCGATGACGGATAAAAAAGAAAGAAAAAAAGGTACGCCTACATCGCCTACCAGTTCTATGATGGAGCCCAAGGATTTCCCCAACCAGCCGCGATTGCTCTGTCGGGGACACGAAGGTTTGGGGGCTGCACCTGCTCTGCTCGGCAGTGATTCGTTTTCCCTGTCTCGCGAGAAGGGGTCCCCTAATCCGGCAACGACGTCTCCGGCCTTCCATACCGCGTTCATTTTTAATGCATTCCCGGTACCGTTATTACCTCTACCTATTCTTAGGATCATCGCCGGCCGAAGCAAAGTTTGAATCGGCCGGCGCAACGCGATTCTAAACCCGACCGACCGACCGCCCGACCGACCGCGTGCAAACTCTCATCTCAAACACTGGCTTTTTTTATGCATTCACGCCGGGGAAAAGGCGCCGCCAGCGTGTGCCATGCCAGCCCCAGCCCAGGAGCGGATGAGCATGGATCAGGCCCCGGCGTGGGACTTGGGGAAAGACGGGAGGCTGGAGAAAGAATTTGATGCCCAGGGCAACATGAAGACAGCCAAGCCCGGACGGACAACGAGACCAAGGGTCACTAAGGCAAGCACAGACAGGCGTGGCAGGGCAGCACCACCAGCGACAGAGAACAAAAAAAAAAAAAAAAAAAAAAAAAAAAAAAAAAAAAAAAAAAAACAACCCAAAAGGAAACCTCAAAAACCAGGGTCCGACGACGTGGTAGCTCGATCCACGATCAGCCCAGCCAGGAGTGGCAACGGGCGAAAGGAATTGACGAATCAAGATCATTTGCCCTGCACCCTCCGACCATGTGTGCCACGACATGCGGCTTGATGAGCGCATTTCAACCTCCCTTCTGCGTTGTTTCCATTCCAATCCTTCGGGTGGCACCCACCATCGCCCGTTCGGGTCGCGGTTGGTAAACGTGGAACCAATCGGCAGCCTTAGTACCCCCGCGCTATGCCCTGGCCTCCACCGACTTTCCATGGAACGGGCGGCCGGCCACGCTGGCAGGCAGGCGGAGAGGCGCACACCGACATGCGGCTGACACCATGGAAGGTGACTCCCCGCGTCTTTGATGTCACTCCAAGCTGCAGGCCCAGCCCGTAAATGTCTCAGGTTTCCCAGCGCGACCCAACGGTCTTGGTCGGGATTGGAGCTGCACATCGAAACAGTCAGGCGTGCGACGGCTTGGCGACGAAAGCCCAACAGGGAGGGACTGGCTGCGAGCAGCGCGAGGGCGTCATCGCATTGAGACCGCTGTGTGCATTCTTGTGTCTCCGTCTCGCTTACGGATCATCGCACCGCTTGTTTGTGGGTTGGGTCAGGCAACGGAGCGGTGACGTCAGTGTAACATGGATCTTTTGCGCCGTCTCAGCACGCGCCGCGTCCGGCGACGTTAGCATTGATGATCACCCGGTATTATCCAGAACATCACAATTTCCCCGTGGAATTGGTATGATCTTTGACTATCTAGGTATTTATCAGCACTCGAGTTATGCACGTTTAAAACTTTCCTAGCGCAGCCTTTTAACCGTGCGTCTATATAAAATCTCGATCATTTGGTATTTGCTAGCTTTTAATGCTCACAGGGAGGCGAAAGTGGGATAGCAATCGCCAAAGCGTTACATAAACCTAGCCTAACCTGACGAATGTCTAGTCCGCTCAGACGTGAGTGGAATCGAATTGGAAAGGGTCGTAAGGGACCGAGGTCTGCGTTTAATATGCGCACAAAGAAGGGAATAAATGGCAATAAAAAGTTGGAAAAGCCAAAGCAAAAAAACAACAATCAGCATCGGGCCGCTTGAGGTCACCAACGAGGTGACTTCGGTTGTGTCCCAGGTGCCAGGCACGAGGCCCCAATAGATGTACTTGACGAGGAAAGCAGATAGCAGTATGGTATTGAACGCCACGAGGATCTTGTTTTGTCCGACTGGTCGTTTAATCTGCTGGTCGATGGCAAGACCCAGCAGGATGCCCCCAAAAAGCTGCATGGGGATACCAAGTGCGACTTGGGCAATGAACTCGGAGTGTATGAAAGGGCGAAAGGTGCTGCCGCTAGAGTCCGCAAACAACGCCATACCGAGGTTGGCAGCGTATTCCAGAGTTAAAACAGCAACGCAACTGGCCAGCCAGGATGTTGTCGTGTAATAGTCAATGTTTAGGACAGCTTTCAGTTCCAGCTGGGCTGGGGGTGTCGCGGCGGTTGCTGGCTGTGTTTGATCTTGCGGAGTGCTTCTAGGCCCGGTTGGGGTACCCCCTTGAGCTGAGGATCCCCCGCTGGTTACGCCCGTTTCCGGGCCCTCGGGCTTGTTCCGGTCCATATTGGAGAGGAAAGAGTTGCATAGCTGGAAGCCCGAAGAAAAGAGTAGTATCACGGGCAAGGTCTGACCGAATGTCCACTTGGCCTCCTGCTTTACGGCCTTGTCGGCTTGGGGGTCATCACGGGGATGAAATAGCCTGCTTGTTCCCCAACCCAGCGAGAGCAAAAGGACAATGATCTTTGAAGAGGGTAGACAATCAGCAGTTGAAGTTGCAGTTTAACGCACGTATAAATTCTCCCGTACCTCGAGCAAGAGCGACGCGAATAGGTCGGCGGCCACGCGGGCGGTCAGGAAAAATGCCGTGACTGGCCGCAAGCAGAAGTGCGTCCACAGGTAAAACCTCACACCCTGGGAGCCCGAAGGCCGGGTCAACCCCAGAACCCACGAAGCGGCGCGGCGCGCAAAGTTGCCGATTGGGCGCCGAAAGGAGGTATTGAAGTAGCGGGAAAGATGCCTGAAGAGCTTCACGGTCCTACTCAAGAAGCTGAGCAGCAGCAGCACCGCTGAAAAGACTGTGCCCTGGAACGCAGAAGTCCCGTATACGGCAGAATCTCGCTCCAATTGAGACCGCGCATACTGCAAGTCGTAGAAGCAGATGGCCGGGGAGTATGCGTTGGCTCCGCCGAACGGTCCTGGAGCATGCTGCTCACGCCAGTTGAAGAAAACAGCCGGGCCCATGGCTGTAAGGAGGAGTACCAAAAGGACGAATGACAGTAAAAAGCGGACGAGGCGTGTGCGCCAATGCGGTATGAAGTGGCTGCGGAGGACGGAAAGGGCCGCCAGGTGCGTAAGTGTGGAAAACCAAGCTAGCTCGACTAGTTTGCCCCAATGGTATGCCGAGATGGGGGGTGGCGCGTCGGCGTCAGAGCCGCATTGTAGTGACAGGAAGCCGCTGACGAGGATGGCGATGCCAGTGAACGTTTGCAGGTCGCTCATGTCGATGATGCACTATATGGAATATCGCTAACTTTCAGTCGGGAGGGCGAGAAGAGCTCGCTTGGTGGCTCGGGATAATATGCTCTGGTAGGGAATGGGGAGAAGGGCGCTTACACTAACAAAGGCACCCCCAACATCTCGGCGCGGGCCTTTCTTGCGCCGAACCCAGTTGAGAAGCATGCAATCGATTGGGTTTGGGTGCCACCAGTCTGCATCGTCCTCCGAGGTCGCATTCGTGCGGCGCTGGATGGGCAACGGGAGGCTCGAGGTGGCATCGTCGTCTGGTTTGGTCTTGAATGGGTTCGCCGTCGGGTCGTAAGACACCAAGTAATTGCCAACCAGGAGAAGCAGAGCCATACTGGTGGCCGCAACAGCAGTGACGCGGACCTAGAGCAGTCAGCCGACGGCGGCGCACGGGAAATGTGGTAAGGACGAATGGGTGCTGTCGCTTGCGCGCACTCACCCCTGTTCCAGAAATATCGCTATATGGCTGCAATTCTTGTCCAGTGGAATTGGCGCCCGCAAGTGCACCGCAGCATTGCTGGGGAGCCATAAGATATCTAGTCGCATTCGTCTCAATGGCGAGGTGGCAAAGGGGTAGGGGGATGGGACGATAAATGTGCGTGCGCCCGTGCAACTGGTGGTGTAGCTATGTCTCCCAGGGAATACATTTTATACTGCCAGAGGCTGCGGCTTCTTACTGTCATTATATATCCAGCAGGCATGTCGACGAGGCAGACTACCTAAAGTGCCTAATGTACCTACCTACCGAGATCCAGGTCAGATAACAACCCCCGCATGCGCTGTGCCCCCCAGGCCTGCTCCGGTAGAGATTATCACCCAAGGACTGGATCTCTTATTACGGCGGCACATCCTGGCATGCCTATTGGCTCCTGCGACCAATGGGCGCTCACGTTCAAAAACTCAGCCACTGCAGGGAGAACAGCCATGTACTACCACACCAAAATTCAGCTGCTTCTCCGGGGCGTTCTGCCCCAAACGTGTTGGGCTTGCCGGGCAGGGAGGACGGGGAGGTCCACACCCTCTTCCGCTTGCCTTGGCCAGGACCGGGCCGGTTCACTGCGGCGAACCGGGCAACCTTACGAGGCTTATCAAACTTACTAAACCTCGGGACAACGCGGACGGGTTTTGCGCCGATGGTCGGATGCAGTCCTACATAGGCGAGTAAGCGTTCTCAACGGCATGCGCCCCACGGGCCGCCGGCTCACCCCCCTCCATGCTTCCTCCCTACCTTTTCCGTGCTTCCCTCCATGCCCCTTCCATGCTCCCCTCCATACTCCTTTTATATGGGAGGACCAGTTTGCTCGTCATACCCAACCCCGGCCACTGCACCGTTGCCTTGCATGCGCAGAATCAGAAACGAAAGACCATGTTGCTGATTCCACGATACATCGCAGCGGGCTGGATTATAGGGGCACCTTTGGGCAATTTTGCGCCCTTCGTCTCGTAGCGGAAGAGGAAGTGCTTTGCTGCCATTTGTCAATGGCACCGCCACAGGTCTGCTAGGACGGTCGACAGGCAACTAGTTGCCTAGCTCACGGCGGCTTTTTGTTGCCGCTCCAGGGACGACCCGGCCGACACCGAGGCGGTGTAACAGAAAGATACGACTACGCATGCCTCTCTCTCAGCCCTCCTAGGAGCCGGCGGTGGAAGCGGCAACAACTGGACCGGACGGTGGGGCGGGCGCCGGCGGAGGCCGAGTTCGAGGAGGCGGTACGCATTAGGCATGTGCTGTTCTATTTTGAACGCGATAGCAAAGCGCAATACGTGCGAGGCCGGACGGTGCGGCGGCTCGAAAGCGGCTGCTGGGCCACGGTGCTGCTATATGGTTCAACTCGGCGCCGTTGGCGGTTCGATACGCACAGCCCGTGTGGAACTGCCTTAGGCCGGCTGCGCGGTCGTGGTACGACCTCGCAGCGAGGGCGATGGAGGAATCTGCTCGTCGCAACGGCGGCATTCGTCAAGAACGGTCGCGGCCCCCTTTTTTTTCCCTATCATCCCATCGGTTATGGTGTAAAGCGCGCGGTAAGCAGCACTTCCTCAAAGCGATCCAACGTTTTAATATCCAGAAACTCTGTTGGCCGTGAGGGCCGTTATTGCGCGGGTGCTTTTAACCCGCGCGAATAGTGGTCTTTTCATTGGGGACAAGGTGGAGCGGCTGGCGCTATAACGTAGTGCGCATATGCCTTGAGCTTGCTATCAAGGTCCCTAGGTAGGTCGAAAGGACGCGGCGTGCATGCCGCGCCGCAAACCCACCCGCCACCCACCAGCCTAGCGACGCCGTTTGCGCCTAGGTCTACGCGCGCTCTGCTGCAAACAAGAAAGAGCTGTTCAAAAGCTTAAACCGCTGGACAAGTGCGAAGGTGCCGGTTCCCCGCTGCTTGCTGTGGTAGTTGATACGCTTGACGAATGCGATCAGGAAAAGGACGCCACCGCCCTTATTTATCTTTTCTCTAAGCCAAAGCCCTCCAACTCCGGTTTTTCGTCACCAGCAGACCAAAACTGCCCAAACGCCGCCGCGGCCAATCCCGGCGCTCTACGAACAGGGAGGATCGCCAGGTGGAAGTAAGTATCGCTCCGCGGCCAGCCCGGCTACGGGTTCGTTCCTCACCCTCGCCGTGCCGTCACGCTGCGCCAGAGAAGTATATGCCCAAGGCGCCAATCCTTACGGATCGTTTAGTGGCCCGAGTTTACGAATGGAGAGAGAGAGAGAGAGAGAAATCGAATTAACGTCCGTGCCTGGCACGGGCACCTCGGTGCCTGTGCCGCCCGGCATCCGCCACTGCGGATCTCAGACGTGCCCGCGACGGCGGCAGGGCAGAGTTTACGAATGGAGGGCGGGGAAGAAAGATCCTTAAGTTCCTCAAGGCAAACGAGGCTCCGTGACTACGCCACCAAGGCACACCCAAGCACACCCACTACGCAGGTTAAAGCGGCGGCAGTGCAGGCGCACGCACAAAGGGGGAAAGTAAGCAAAACTCGATTCGTACCTTGAACTGGTGTGTTTCAGAGCCAGTAGGACTACTTTGCGAGGTCTACAAGTGACATTCCACCCGCCGGCATTCGTCAGCCTGCTGCAAGACCGTCACAAGCACGGAGGACTTCATAAATGACAGGATGCCACGTTGCTTCTGCACCAAAACATTGGTAAGCGGCCCACCACTTCCAGCCATTCTGATTCCTTGAACCATAAAACATAGAACAGTCACCTAACCGTCTGACAGCTCTCTCCCACGATTCCATCTGATATCTCTTTACCCGTCTGAAATCTCTTCTATCCAGAGTACCTAATGGGCACTCTGTATATTCCCGACCTGCCGAAGCGATGCCATTCCCTCCTATGGATTTGATATGTGTGGAATGCCGCCAACTCCTAGTGCAAGATAATGTAATCACGTGCTGTGACTACACTTCGCAAGAAGACGTGGATCTTCACCAAACCCTTCTCCGAGAAGTGGAGTGTCGATGTCGACGGCCGGTCGCGAATGTCAAGATGTCCGCTTCTGCTTGCCATTTCTGTGCCTTGATTTCGGAGCTTGTTGACAACCTCACGGCGACTCAAAAGATTGCACACATCACGCACTCCATCGAACGTAATCCGTGGAACAGGAAGTTCGTGGTCCACTTGAAATTTATCGGCCAACAAGGAAATGAGCTAGCTTCAGACGTTGTCGACATATATGATAATCCTGATATGCGTTAGTACCAGACCTTTACACCGCCTGCGGCTCTAGGCGTTAATGAGAACAGTTAGAAAGCTTACTATTGTGCCCAGGCTCCGAAGACGAGGCGGATGTCTTCCCGAACCGCGAAGAGTTTAACCAATTGAGGCACTCGAAAGACGCGTCTCCACCGCGTTCATCCACGGATCAGATATATGGCTTCATCAGATCCTGTCTCGACTATTGCCGAGAGAACCATCCAAAATGTAACGAAGACGTCGACACAACCTGGCTTCCAAGCCGACTCATTTCTCTCGGCTCGGCGAATGCGCCAGTCGAACCAAGGCTTGTTTCGACTCGCGATCTCTGTTCTAGTGGCCCGATATGGTACCTGGCGCTGAGCCACAGATGGGGAACCACGCGATTTCTCACGCTGAACTCTGGAAACGCCCAGGATTTCTGGAAGCACATTCCCGTCGCAGCGCTTCGGCGAACATTCCAGGACACGATAAAGGTTGCCCGAGAACTCGGCATTCGATACGTGTGGATTGATTCTCTCTGCATAATCCAAGACTCGGAAGAAGATTGGAGGTCAGAGTCTAAGACCATGCATCTGGTTTACCGAAACGCCGTCTGTACGCTCGCTGCGGCCGAAGCCGAAAAGCTCGAGGAGGGACTTATTGACATCGCCAAGCCAGCTGTGAAGACCGCATTTCTTCTATCCCTCGATCTACTCGGAAAAGCCGAAGAATTCATGATCAGATATGACCCGGTCAAGTTTTACCACGGAAGACTCGCTAAGTGGCCGTTGGTGAAGCGCGGCTGGGTGCTCCAGGAGAGCCTCTTGTCTCGACGCACGGTGTACTTCGGATCGCCCCTTATTTGGGAGTGCCGGGAGAGCCTTCACAGCAGCGAACAAGCGTGCCATATCGGGTATCAGTACCCCTTGGTTCCGCAAAAAAAGATCTGGCCGAGTCTCCTTGGCGGCGTAGAGGACACCCACAAGCACTGGAGAAGAGCGGTCAGCCGGTTTTCCAGATGTGCACTTACAAAATCAGACGATAAACTCGTTGCTATGTCGGGCATAGCAAGAACCATCGAGCCGATGATGCACTCCGAATATCTTGCTGGCCTTTGGAGACAATTCATCTCCGAAGACCTGCTCTGGGCTGTAGGGGTCCTAGGGGAACCGACGGATGGACCTCCCACTGCACCGACTCGGCGCCCAGCTAGCTATCGAGGTACGCCTTTTATCACCATAGCGAGCATCGCTTCATACTAACGGCCGTAGCCCCTTCATGGTCGTGGGCCTCCATTGACGGACCTATCGATTACAAAACCCCCGTTGTCTCTGACCAGTACAGCGTTCTATCGTCTGTGTTGCCATACGTGAAAGCGCGAGGCGGCGATACATTCGGGCAAATCGAGGATGCCCACCTCGTGGTGATGGCCAAGACGTTCGACCTAGGCCCGTACCAGTCGCTTTGGCACAACCTCTGGGTGGCTGCTTCCGAAAGGCCCAACCCTCGCTGGTTTGTGCCTGATGAAGACATCTCTGGAGAGGCACGCCTCCGCCTGCTCCCGGTTATCCTAAGTAGCCAAGGAGCGTACTGCATCATCATGGAATACGACGAGATGCGGCAGGGGATGCTGGCTTACAAGAGAGTGGGATTTGCGCGTGTCAATCTTGCTAGTGGGGCTCTTGGTAACTCATCATGGGTCGTTCCCGACTGGTTTCAGTATTGGGGGACAGAGGATGTTCAGAGGTTTCAACTCATTTAGTAATCTTATCAAAATGTTTTATACAACGGACACCAACTTGCGCCCCCAAAGACCGTCTGCTCTGATATCGCATCCCTAGCGGCACATGTCACCCCATGACGAAAACGTTGGTATCTATCAGCTGCCCCAACGGCCGAAAAGACACAGGAGAGAATCTAGGAACAGCAAAGATGTATTGTTGGCCTGAGCAGATATCCAACATGGCCCAAGATGGCGAACCCCAGCACTCATTCATGTATCACTATCGCCTCTGACACCCTCTGCAACGTCCTCAGGTCCATGCTCACGTAGAGCGCGTCGGTCTTGAGAGGCTCTCCAAAACCGACGTAACGTCCGTCCCGAAACACGGCGTCGTGAACCTTCATCTTGTCCTTTGCCCTGGCATCATAAGGACTGCGCGGCTGCTGCTCGGCAACGTCGGCGCGCCCGATGATATGGTAAATTTGCTGGCTAGGAGCTTCCACCGGTTCGCCCTCGCCATCTCCGCATGGAGGGATCTGATCTTGAGAAGCCCTGACAACGACGGCCGCATCGCAGTTCCAGAACTTGACGATAAAGTCTCCTACTTGCGACCCTTCAGGTGCCATCCCCAAGCATTGATTGCTGGCCAAGAAGCGTCTTGGGGGGTCGCCAGACCGTTGCGGCAAGGTGTGATGGCCCCTGACTGTACCCGACGACAACACATCTTGAACCAATTGATCTGCCTCGCGCCCGTCCATCGCCAGAGGCGAAAAGGCAAAGCAACAGTCAGGCAAGTCATCGAAGACCCTGACCCTCGCGATATCTGCGTCACTGTATGTATCAACAATCTTGAGGGAGAACTCCTCCTCCATTTTTCTCAGCTCTTCCATATCGCTAGGCTCGGTATAGTAGCGCGGCCAGCTCTGAAGCCACTGTGAGTGCTTCCAGTGGGAGCCAACATACTCGTCGTACGTAGGCCCCAGATGTCGAATCGTGCCTGCAATGTAGCCTTTGGCCACAACATAGCCCTTGGGTTCTATCTTCGTCTCGGACACCGAGGCCATCTCCTCGTGGACCTTGCCATCGAATGCCTGCTGGAGTATCCCGGCGAATCGGACAATCTTGGCCCGCCGTTCGTCCTCCATCTCGTGTGGAAGCTTGCCAAAGTCCGTCATCGGTTTGGCTTGCCAGAGGAAAAAGGCAACGGCGTCACACCAGACATCGAAAAAGGGCCGCTCGTAGTCAATGGACAGCCTGCCATCACCTCGCTCCGGATTCGCGCTCCAGCTTCCCCTCTTGCGCTCTTTATCAGCATCCTCGGCCTCGGCAACGGCCCAGGCATCATAGGCCAGCCCAACGAGGGCAAACAGCTTGTCCCGCGGCTCGCGGCACCCAGATCCCTGGAACCTCTCGACCAGTGCTTCGAGCCTCATGGCCTGACTAAAACGGCCGCCTCTGGCCTCGACCAGCCTCTGGACCCAGCCTTTGTCCGCACCGGCCGACTTCAGTGTGTGCTGCCCCGTGGCGGACCGGGAGGTGGCGCCCGCAAGCTGGGCCTGGCTGCAAACGTACAGGCCTTGCATATACACCAACCGGGGCGCGAGACACACCTCTTGCACGATCCAGATACGTTGCCAGTACGAGTTTAGCGGGTCAATCTGGTCGTGGGCCGGCCACTGGTAGAGCTCCATATCATGGATCGCACGGAGGTCTGTCTGGTGAGCCGGGGTGATGTTACTCGGGATGCGGCCAAATTCCGGGTAAAATCTCGTCCCAGTTTCCCTGGAGCTTTGGTGAAACTCCGTGACGTCCTCAAACGAGTAGTAGCGGCCAGCGTCGCCGTACCAGTCGGCGACTCCTAGCCAGCTGACGACCAGGCGGGTGCGTTGGTAAACGAAGCTCATGAGAGCGACTTGGGCGGCACGCTCAGCGATATCAGCCTGGTTGATGCAGATCTGGTCGATCCACAGCGGGAGAGGGGGACCGTCGCGTGGGCGAAGATGGAGCAGTGCGAGGGCCAGATTGTGGCCGATGGGGAATCGGGCTCCAGGAGCTTCTACCCCAGGAGGCTGCTCTTCAGGCGGCTTTTCTTCAGGAGGCTTTTCCGCAGGGGGATTCTCTCCAGGAGGCTTTTCTCCCGGAGGATTTCCTCCAGGGGCCTGTTCTTCTGGAGGGGTCTCTCCCGGAGCTTTTTCTCCAGGAGCCCCCCCATTGTCGCCGGCGTTCTTGAGGCGTAGGAAGGGGGTTTCCGAGCTTAGAAGGCTGGCAGGCAGTGGGATTCCGGCGTGGTCTGCGTCGCGGTCCTGCCATGTGTACGAGAGGGCCACATAGGCGGGCTTGGCCGAAAAAGGCACCGACGAGAGGGTGCCGACCAGCTCCGAGGCGAACTCACCCGAGGCCTCGAGGTGAAGAATCCGCAGCCCATCGCTGGGAGGGAGAGGCTGGTACTGAAAAGGCTTGTCCATCAAGTCAATATTGCCCTCAGCGCCACATGGATATCGATGTCCCCCCACTCTACCGAGGCACATTCGAGGGCCCAGTGGGATTAACCCCGCACGTCGTAAGCTGAGGCTGCGGTGCCTCGCATCAGCGCTGTCGCTATTGGCGCCCACTCATTTTACCGCTGCCCAAGCCATTTGCATGCAAGTGGGTTCGCAGGGGATTTCGAAATACTCCTACCGTTGGAATTAGTACCAAAAATGGGCACACTTTTTCATTGCGATTTCTGTTCCTCTTTCTATTGTATTCTCTCCCTCTTAGTCTCCCTTCTCCTTTTTCCTGGTATATTCTCCTTCTCTGATGGCGAGGTTACACGATGGCTGATCCAAACCGGTGCTAATTTCTTCCGGGCTCAATATGACGCCCCTTTTGTCACCGATCTTCTTACAAGCCATTGACAATGTCGGCTTCTGTTAATCAAGATAACATTTTCACCCCCTCACCGGAGTCCCATCGATTTCCGGTCCGTTAAAATTCATAGCGGAGCATGCGACCAGCACCGCGTAGATACGGGAGCCGTGATATGGCAATCCGCACCCGAATTCAAGCTGCGGAGGGCACCCTTTCGAATAGATGCCGAACAGCTCGAGAGATGGTATATCACCGACCATTTCAGCTCGGGAATACAGGCTTCCAGAGCCTTTTTCAACGTCCATGCTCCAAGAAGTTGACCCCGTGTTTCGACCAGCTCCATAAATGACTGCCAGCGAATTACAATCGTGCTGTCGCATCGAACATCAGCTATCAAACAGCGCCCGAGAAGTGCTCCACAGCAGCCCCGAAGAGCCGACGGCACTCATCCCCACGCAGATATATGGCTAAGCCCTCGCGAATAACAATGAGGCGACGGTCGGTTGGAATCTCGCCGACGCACCCCGAGACGTCGGTGACCGATTCCACCAGCAACCGAGTCGCCTAGGATCGGATGGAGACTGGCCACGTCTTGGGATTGACCGTGGAGCGTGGGGAGGAGCGTCTCCTGGGGGCCAGTGAGGGCCCCGCGGTTATTGTCTTGCAGACAACCTCCCAGGGTTCGCGAGAACATCATCTTATGGCTGCACAAAGCGCCGCTGGAGAGACAGGTGATGTTGGGACGGCCCGCGCAGAGCAAACCGAACCCGCAAAACCATTTAACGGGACTGATGTTTGGTGAAGGCACCGAGGTCCCGAGATAGGCCAAGGAGGTATGGCTCTATTTAGCTACCCTTTGGTTTGGGGCCGACGGCCTTCTTGGGTTGGGCCCCAGGAAAAAGACAACAACGACGAAACTATTGTCTAAGCACATTGTGATGCCTGCACCCGACTCTCACCGCAGCGCACACAACGAGCCACGCAGTCTTGTGGTTAATCAACACATACCAAGGAAGGAAATCCCTGTCCGACACCCCGCCAAAGCCGTTCAGATTACAAAGCCGGTGTCGCCGAGCCCTGGCCCTCGAGCTTCCAATCAGGGAATGCCGGAGCCTTGCTCGCCAGAGCGCCAGAGCAGCTCTGGACAATGTTGTTAGAGTTGTTGTCGTAATCAGACGACAACACGACGTCCCAGCCAACCTGCCCGGGGGTCTCCTTATAGATCGTGAACCCGAACGAGTAGCAGCCCTGGGCATTGACGTAGAGGATGCGGAAAGGGATGACGTCGCCGGCCTTGGCCTGGATGGCGCGATAGGCGTAGCGGCCGGTGACTAGCTGGGCGTTGCCCGAGTTCCAGTTCCCCTTGGCCTCGTCCCCGAACCAGCCCAGGAGCAGCTCGTCGGCGCTGTTGAAGTAGATGTGGTAGGTCGTCACCCGGTCCGCGACGATGTACCCACGCGCCTGCAGGACCGAGTAGGCGTGGTGCGAGCCCGAAGCCTGGGCGACGCCGTTGACGTACGCCGGGGAGGCAATGCACTCTCCCTGTCCCTTGCCGATCGACATGCGCTTGCCCCAGCCGGTGCTGAAGGGAGTAAGGCCCTTGATGTTGTTGGGAGAGAACGTGTCCCAGTACGGGCTGATATTGCTGTGGCTGCTGTTTTGTGTACTTCCAGGTCAGCCTACAGCTTCGTACGGCATTTCATAGGGGTGCACGGGGTTTACTAACGGGACTCTGCCTGAGCCTGTGCCCTGCTGAAGCGCATAGTAGGCCCACTGGACGCCCTTGGTGCAGCTTGCCACCGGCGGCGCGACGGTAGTCGTCGGGGTTGTGACGGTTATCGTCGTGGCCGTGTAGCCCCAGCAGGAGCACACGCTAGCGTACGAGACCGTGTTGGCGTCGCATTGCTTGACGTACGAAGGCACCGTCTGGCCCTTAACGGTGACGGGATCGCGCTTCATCTTGCGGTTGTACACCACGTTAGGGTGCGGGGTGGCGGTTCTGTAGTTTGTGATGGGTCCGAGGTCAGTCAAGGCTTTTGTGTCTCTTGTCAAGCTGGGGGACAGGTGGGATAGGGCTGGCTGTCCGCCCATCGTCGGCATGTACTCACGGGGTAGCGTAAACAGTGGCCGTCATGAAGTTGGCGCAGTCGGTCTTGCGAACCTCGAGCAGTGGTAGCTTGCCTTCACGGGTGCCCGTCACGTCGCGGGCGCAGTTGTTGGCGTTGCAGGCGGTTGTCTGCGCATTCGCGGTCGCCAGGACAGTGGGGATGGCGGCGAAGGCGCCGAGTGCGAGGATGAGAGCCTGCATCTTGATACAAGAGGTCTTAGAGAAGAAGTCTTTCGTCTGACAGATCAAGGTTGGGGAGGAGAGCCTAAGATGTCTTCCGGCTGAGAGACAGATGGATGGGAGTCTGGACATACCGGCGTCTTATAGACGCGAGGCTACTGGGGCACGCAGCTCGGTTGCTTGCGCCAGTAAAGCCATTGGGCCTTTCGATTCGAGTCGCATATCGACGTGAGGCTGTCGTGAACAAAGCTTTGGCTGGAAACAGTGCTCCTGATGGCGCTGAGCCTGGTGAAATCTGAAGCCGCTTGGTCTCGACCCCGGGGCCAGGCTGCGGTCTAGACCCAGGAATTGCAGTTCCTGTCTGTTACCGGACGCCATCGGAGGTCTGGCTCGGTCCACGAGTTGTCGGCCGCCGGATTCGGTTGTGGAAGATCGCGGGCCGAAAGATCGGACCCTTCAAGTTCTCTTTGTTTGCGTCTCGGGACCGAAAATTGTGGAAACGCTTGATCCCAGTGGAGGCGGAATTTACCCCCCAAAATTCTTCTAGCCCTGGGGTTAGGGCATTTAACTACAGGTCCGCAACTCGGTCAACGCCGGGAAGGTCTCTTGAGCTCGCATCCCGACCAATGATACGCTCAGGACTGAGACACCCCGGGTCTGGGCTTTTGACCAAAACAGCTTTGTCTCTCCATTCAGCTCAAGACCCAAATCTCTCCACTGTTCCCAATCTAGACCGCTCGAATTTATCTGGAGACAACCACGCAGGTCACCTGCAACATCGCCCCGAACCGCAAAGAGGGCGGCCGATACGGCGACGAGCGCCAAACCCGAAACATATCAGGTGAGCTATGGTCGCCGGCTATGGGAACTACCAGGTCGCTTGTGATAGTAGTCTGATTTTTCTACGTAAATACCATGTACCTATTTGCTTGCTTTGCCCGGCCCAGGGTCACTAACACCGCCTTCAGATGCCACAAACGAATATATATCTTCCCTCACGAATGTTCTAACCTTTGTGGGCCAGCTACCGATACGGAGAGACAGTAAGCTCGATTAACTAAACAGAGAGTGACGAGAAATGTGTTTTTTTTTCAAGCGGAAAAGGATAGAAACGAAACGCACTATAAAATCAAAACTTTGTATGAAATTGCACGTTGGCATTAAGAGAGTTCAGCTTTGCCCAATGAAAAGTGGCTCCCCGATGACTATGTATCCTTGCACTAAGACCGTCGCCACTAGCATCTCGTTTCCAGTTTGTTGCTGTGTTACCTCTCGAGGGAGGGGATGGGGAGAGGCCGTGAGCGTTGACGAGGTTGACGGGAGGGGGAGATACTATTGGTCGGAAATTCAAACTGTTTCTTGAACGGTTGGCGGGAAACTGATCCGCGCTCTGTGTTTACACTGACGGCCGACTGAAGAAGCAAAGATCCACCTTTCGAAATCCCGGAGTGCAGAGCTCTGTCGGGGATGCTAAGGACACGCTGCATTGCACTGTCAGTCATAATGAAGTTACCCAATATCCATGCTTCCATGCCTGTTTTTTTTTTGCTTTGTTCTTCTTGCATGATCGTGAAACATGATGCCCCGAGGCATAGGTCGCCTGGTGATTAGGACTGCCATTTCTTGTTTGAGGCATCATCTTCACATAATTACCCCAGCATTATCCCAATACCGAAGGGTTTCCCAATCAAGTGTGTCCCATTAAATACTTTGGCAGCTTACAGGCTAAGCGATGACCAACTAAATAACCGCTAGAATTAGCGCATCGAAAAATCTCCGCGCCTGCACGCAATACCTCGTCCTATTCTCACCACTGTTGCATAAAAACAGCCGTCATCCACTAAAGCCTATAAGTATCGAAATAATGATATCAAGACCTCTTCTAGCTTCCTCTAGTGACTGTGCTTTCTCGGCAACAGCTCAGGCACTGGGCTTGGCTTTCATGTGAGCCCCATGGAAGCCGATCCCGATGGGGAAATCCAGCTCGGCCCTGCCGACCTCGACCATGGTCTTGGCGTCGAGGCACACCAGGTAGCTTGTGCCCTTGTGGCCGTCGAGGACCACGCTCAGGAGGCAGCCGTCGTCCTCCTCGGGCTCGACATCCGCGCCGGCCAGCCCTTGGCTGGCTTCTCCCTCGGCAGCGGCGGCGGGGTCACCGATCTCGCTGGATGCAGACGAAGACGAGGAAGAGAACGAAGAAGAAGACGACGAGGTGGACGGCCGGGCCTTCCGCTCGTCTGCGGCCGGAGTCACCAGAGGCGGCGCGCCGCGGGGCCGAGGCAGGAAGATGGCCTCTCCGGGCGTGTGCCCGTGCGGGTTCTCCCAGAACGTCGCTCCGGGACGGCCGGCAGCCTCGGCGTCCATGTCGGTCTTGACCAGGGTGTCGGTCATGGTGTTGAGGCCGCGCATCCCCTGCGACCAGACGTACCGGTGCCGCCTGGTGGCCTTGGCCGGGTTGATGACGGGCAGCTCGCCGGCCCTGGGGCTGGGGATCCGGAGGATTCTGCCGCCAGCAGCCCCACCATCGGCGGCTTGGGTGGGCGCAGTGCTGGCCAGGCCGAGGTGCTTCTTCGCAAAGTCGGGCCAGATTTCGAGTGACGTGATTTGGACGCGGGGCTGGTTCGTGCCGGGACCAGAGGCGGGGATAGAGAAGACGTAGCGGCCAAGGCTCGGGAGAGAATTCGCTCGTCGCTCCGGGTCTCGCCAGAAGGCGTCGCCGGCACCGTCTCGGTTGAGGATGACGTCGTAGTATAGGCCGTTCAGGATGTCACGGCTGTCGTAATCGACCATGTCACAGATGATTTGCCAATGCAGCTTGTATTTTCTCGCGGCATCGGTCGTCTCCTGAGCTCCTCCTGCAAGCTTGGAAGCCCAGTGTTCTTTTCCGGAGGTACCTTTGGGCTGTACCGGGACATACTCCTCCTGTCCTGCAGAGAGGCTCGTTTCGGCACTCTCTTCCCATGCGTTGATGGTGTGGAAGAAGAACGTAGCCTTGGTCTCCCGAATCGCGACAACGCCACGTCTATCGGCGGTACGGTCGATAAATATCCACTTGGTGGTCTGGTTCGGATCGAAGGGCACGAGCGACTCGACAACGTTGCCGTGTAGCATCATGGCGGCGCCCTTGTAGCCCACCTGAGCAACAGAGAGGCAGAGGATGACGTGGCGCTCGGTGAGGAAGAACGAGTGCATGTATGTAGGTTCGATGGCCCTGTGGGCAAAACTCGCGATGATCTCGGTGGTACCGTCGACGGCGTCGATGCGGAAGATGCGATACTGTGTGGGTTGTTTATTGTCAGGGATCCGAGTAGCCCTTTCACTCCTAAAGACGTCAGGCACTGAGCAGAGCACTTACCGTTGGGTTCGGGCCAACCTCAAGGTTGTAGTTGTATATGTCGCCGGTGGTCGGGTCCCGAGCGGCATGAGCACATGAAAAGGGCCCAGTAAGCTCTGGATGCAGCTTTGCCTGTGTGGTGATACCTCGCCGCTCCAGGGTTGTCTTGTCCACAAGGCTGATGCTACTGGTGTCGGTGAGCATCCACATCGTGTTCGACTGGTGCCCGGCCGCCGCCGGCATGCCCGTGTTGGATCCGCTGCCGCTCTTGGCGACGAGGACGTCCTCCCTTTCCAGCTGTATCGGTGGCTGCTCCAGCACGGTGACTGCGATGTTCTCGAGCCCACGGCTGACCTGGGACGCACGGCCGAATTTGGCCCTCTTGAATGTCGACATGATCTTGCCAAAGAGGCCGACACAAGGGTCCGATCTCTGCGCAAACGAGAATAGGCGGTCGTCACCCTTGCTCTTGATCCAGTTGACGAGGTCGTCTGACTGGCGGCGCGACGTGTACACGACCCGGGTCTTCTGGCTCTGGGTCGGGCTGCCGTCGTTCTCGAGCTCGGCGGCAGCTGCTGCGGGCGGGGCGGGGATGATGTCGAACCGGTGGGCGTGTCCTAGTCCGTCAAACCAGTGGGAGATCTTGAGGGTGCCCGTTGGCGTGCCTCGAATCTCCGACTGTCCAGGGCCGGTGCGGAAGAGCGAGCCCGCGGCCCAGGCGGGGATCTCGCCCAAGACTTTCATTTCGACCGGGCCGCGCTCCTCTCGCAGGCCGAAGAGCTGTAGAAGCGGTTAGTGGAGGTGGTTAGCTCGTGGTTGTTTCCGCGATGGAAGGGACTGCGAGATGAGAAGAAGTCTCCGCGATGAAAAGGGAGTCAAGTTCTTACGCCGGGCGCGTTGGGCCAGTCCTCGAAAGAGACGCTCTCGACGTCTCGCAGGGCGAACATGTCGGTGGAGGCGGGTTGCGCGGTGGTCACCATTTTTGTGATGGCGATGTTGTTGGGTTCGGGTTGGGTGTGTCGACTTGTACTTCTGGTATGGTTATTCCTGGCCAGGATATGGAGAGTTATGGCCTAGGATGGAGGGAAGATAAAATAGAATCGATAATAGCGGGAAAAGGACAGAAGTTCCTTTTTCTTTTGGTTCTTATAGCAGAAAAATCTGTCCAGCCGTGAAATCAGAATTTGCCAAAAGGGAAGGAGCAACCCGCTCAGGCTGGTGGTGGATGTGAAGCAGGAAATCTTTCCGCGATGCTCATCCTGCGGCTCCTTGATGCAAAGGCCGGCACAGCACAGAGCATAACCGGAGAGGACACCTATTTTATATAGGTAAAACGGTGCAGGTATGCAAGGAGATTAGCAATATTATGGTGGGTGCCCTGAAGCACAGGATGTATGGTGAGGCGAGTTGAATAGCCCTGAATCTTTACACTTACAGGCGGAGTCACTCGATCGTCCACGTCAACCGACGCTCAGTGACCAGGATAGGAGGAATGGGGCATGTCTGGAGACGTGAGCGACTGGATAGAAATGGAAATGGAAATGAACATCATAAGGCTTCAGATCATGGGTTCCGTTATTTTGATTATGGGCGGTTATAGCGCCCTCACTCTTACAAGAAATCACCTTAATTATACGGCAGGCGGTGCAAGAGCGTGGATATTGGACTGCTCCGACATCAGAGTTAAAATGTGGTCGGGGAGGACCGATTAAATATTAATGCTTCTGCTACGCCGTTCTTATCAGCTTCTGCACGTTATGTTCTAGATTGGGGAGCACAGCGCCGGTTGGGATGGTTACATGTCAAAGGTACGTGTTTGATCTCAAAAACTCATGGTCTGGGGTGGGATTTGTGGTGCCAATGGAAGGGTCGAAATGTTAGTATAAGTAGGGTCAACATGCCTTCTTTGTTTTTTTTTTTGTCTTTTTCATCAGGCACACCAGCTGGCGGCCGCTAGGACGACCTCCCTACTCAAAAATGGCAGGAGGCATTGAGAGGAGCCCTCAGATCAAGAAATATAATGTGCTAATTGGATCTTGCAACGGAGGAAGGCGGCCAGGGACGGAGGAAGACTGGTTGGCAACAAATATCGGGCCGTGATGAAGGGAATCGTGCAGTCACCGAGTGATGGATTAGATCGTGACGAAAACCCATGCGGCTCACGGCCTGATATATCTCATTCCAAGCTGGCACTGGCGGGAAATAACAACCGCTCGGGCATGCGGGAGGCGAGCCCGGGCGAGGACCCGAGGAAGCGACGAGCCGCTGCGGAGAGCCGGTGGGTTGGCTTGGCCGCAGCAGGGTGGACTGTGCGTTTCGTTAATTCGCCGTCACGTAACACGACTTTGAACCAGTCCCGGGGGATGCCGCGCATCTACGGGGCGCTTTCGATCTTGGCGTGCTTTCTCCGAACTTGGCACGTCCGTCTTTGTCCATAGTAAGCGAGAGGCGTTGGAGCCAACGAGCAGGGCACCGCATGCGGTCTAGCTCCGGGAAGCCCAATGTGGGTGGGCGGTTTCAGGAGCCGGATTTAGGCCGGATCTCGAAATTGACAGGCCTGGTAATCCCAGCGAGCGGCCATGCTTAGCTCGACCCTTGCTTCCCATTCAAATTGGGCGAGGGCGAGGGAGGCGGCCGTCTGAGGCATATACGAGCGGCTTTGCCCCTAGGGGTACCTACCCAGGCACCTACCTGCTGTATAGGAAGGCAGCTGCCAGAACGAGAATTGTCTCTCTCATGGGAGTCATCGACGGCTCGCCTCGGTCAAACATCACGTAATTCCCGATTGGGGATTTGTGTCAGGCGCTAATCAAATTAACCACGTCCGAGACAAGCTTCCAGCCCGCAGACAATATGAATTCGTCCCCTGCACGGCAAAGGCCAGCTTCTGACTCTTGACTGACTTGTCTGACTTTGTGACGTCAAGTCCAGCCCAGAATACGATCCACGAGCGCTATAGTGGACAGCCGTCGGCGTGGACTTGCGTTGGCTGAACCAGTGGAGGAGGGGCATTTCGAGATGGCAGCTTGGTGGATCTCGCCGTGGCGTCTCCACGCAGCAAGGACCACCTCAGACAATCTGGCAAACACTAGGACTGGCTTGGCACTGATCGTCACCCACTGCCAACAACGCCGAGGCTCAGGCGCGGGGGGAACCGTCTTGCGGCCGATACCCAAATGGCGGAAGCGACGTTTGGGAAGAGCTTTACTGCCGAGAATCGAGTAGGGACGATGGGGGAGCTGTAGGCCGCAGGTCGGTTGTTTATCGAGTCCGCCAGTCCAAGATGCCTTTTTCCTCCATCCTCCAAGACAACATAGTAACCGCGTCGAGCTCATCAGTAGCATACCTACTTTACCTTTAAGCATCAGACTCGGTATCAGCAGCATCGGTATCGCCACTAGTAGCAACAGCAACAGCAGCACCAGCAGCAGCCATGGGGGTCCGCATCCGAGTCGCCATAGTCGGCCTTTCGCCGTCAGACAAGGGCTCCTGGGCCGAAGAGTCACATCTGGCCTACCTCCTCTCGCCCCTGGGCCTCTCCCACTACGAAATCGTCGCTCTGCTAAATCCGACCGTTGACGATGGCGTGGCCACACGCGAGCGCTTCGGCCTGGACCCGGCCGTCGTCAAGACCTACGCCGACCCGGCCATGATGGCCAAGGACGCGGACATCGACCTGGTGGTCTGCTGCACCACGGCACACGCCCACGCCGCCGCCATCGGGCCCTCGCTGCGCGTGGGCAAGGCGGCCTACGTCGAGTGGCCCGTTGCCGGCAGCCTGGCCGCGGCGCTTGAGCTGTCTGAAGACGTCGAGTGCGGCCGCGCCGCCATGCCCATCGGCGTCAGCACCAGCATCGGCAGCCTAGATGATGATGATGATGACGACGATGACGACGACGACGACGACGAGGGCAACCACCACTACCACAGCGGCAGCGGCAGCGACAGCAGCAAAGACGGCGATAGCACCGACGGCCACCCGCACCACTTCCGCCAGCCCGTCGTCAACGTTGGCAGGAGGCTCGGGGCCGACAGCAGCATTATCGGGCTGCAGGGCCGCCTGAGCCCCGTGGTGCTCAAGATCAGCGACCTGCTAGACTCGGGCCGCCTCGGCCGCGTGCTGAGCAGCGACGTGCGCGCCTTCGGGTCCATGGGCGCGCGAGACTCGGTCCACCGGTCCATGGCTCACAGCGCCGATCGAGCGGACGGCCGCAGCCCCATCACCGAGGTCATGGCCCATACGATCGACTACGTCCACGAGGTCCTGGGCGAGTTCCAGAAGGGCACGGTCCGCTGCCGCATGCAGCTGCAGCGGCGCACGGTGCGTCTGCTCGGCAAGGCGGCAGCGGACGACGGGTCTGGGGGGAAGGGGAAGGGGAAGGCGAGGGCGGCGGCGTCGGCGATGGAGATGGAGTCGGACGTGCCGGACCTCGTCGTGCTGCACGGCCAGCTGGACGCGGGCCGGCAGCAGCAGAGCGGCGGCTGGTGCTCGGGACCGGGCCCGCGCGGCAGCGTCACCGTCGAGGACGGGGCGACGCTGTCCATGATGTACCGGTCCGGCCCGCCGTTCAAGGGCGAGCCGGCGTTCGTGTGGACCATCAACTGCCAGCGCGGCGAGATCCTGGTGACGAGCCCATCGGGGCCCTACCTCCACTCGGACTCGTACGCGGCCCCGGGACTGGCCGAGCCCGACGAGCAAGGCCGCAGGTGGCAGCGGCCCGAGACCATCACGATCCGGGTACACGACCACCAGCGGGACGAGGTCACCAACATCCACTGGGACTGGGAGGAGTGGCAGAAGCAGCTGCCCGTGCGGGCGCGCGTGGTGGCCCGCCTGTACGAGCGGTTCCGGAGACGGTGGGTAAAGTCCCTGAAGGAGGGCTGGCGAGGCGTCTCGGGCGCCCAGAGCACCATGTTCGAGGACGACGACTGGCCGCGGATCGAGGACGGCGTTACGCGGATGAGGCAGCTGGACGAGCTCTTTAAACAATACGACAAGCAAGGAAGGACCTAGAGCTGAGCTGACTACCTATTCTTACGACGTATGTGTTACGAAGCCTATGAACAGCAAGCAGCAAACAGATGCTGTCAACCTGTAGACGGGTGGATATACCTATCTTCGAAGCTACTTACCCTCGTCGCACACCTGGACTAGAAACGGCGTAATAAATAGATAGTATCAACCTTGTAAACGGTCGACCGGCTTTTCCCCGAAGATGCCTACCCCCGACGCAAAGATACAAGCGGCGCAACAAACAGACACTATCAACCTTGTAAGCAGTCCATCCCTCTTCTATCAAGAATGCCTGCCCTAGTCGCAAAGCTAGACCAGAGACCGCGTATAAACAGATGGTATCAACCTTGCAACAGTCGATCGCAACAGACACTATCAACTTTGTAAGCAGTCTATCCCTCTTCTCTCAAGAACGCCCGCCCTCGTCGAAAAGACGTCAAACAGCGGCAACAGGAAGCGCCCCCTCAGTCGTCCTAAACGCCTCCTCCATAAGCGACAGGCCCAGCTCCAGCTCCTCCTCCGTGATGGTGATGGGCGGCGCGATCCTGAACGCGCCGCCGAACGACGGCATAGTGGCCAGATTAGCCGACACGCCCAGCTCGAACATGCGTGCCGAAAGCCTGTCTGCCAGCTCCATCGCCGGCTTTCTGCTTTTCCTATTGTTCTTGTTCTTGTCCGTGTGGTTGTCGCGCCCGTCCTCCACAATCTCCACCCCAGCCATCAAGCCCCTGCCCCTCACATCGCCGATGCAGCCATACCGCCCCTGCATCTCCCGCAGCGCCCCGTGCAGCCGCTCGCCCAGACGCGCCGACCGCTCGACGAGCCCGTCGCGCTGCACCATCTGCAGGATTTTCAGCCCGACGGCCGCGGGCAGCGGGTCGTTGACGTGGGTGGTGTAAAACAAGAACCCGTTCTCCTTGGCCTTGGCGGCGATGGCGTCGCTGGTGACGACGGCGCTCAGCGGGAGGCCGTTGCCGAGCGTCTTGCTGAGCGTCAGCACGTCTGGCACGACGCCGCCGTTGCTGGCGTGCTGGAAGGCGAACATGTCGCCCGCGCGGCCGAGCGCCGTCTGCGCCTCGTCGACGATGAGGAGCATATTGCGTCGCTCGCAGTGGCGCTTCATGGCGGCCAGGTAGCCGTCGGGCAGGACGTGCATGCCGCCCGACGAGAGGATGGGCTCGAGGATGACGGCGGCGAGGGAGCCGGACGAGGCGGCGTCTATCATGGACCAGCCGTAGTCGAGCTCTGTTTGCCAGTCGTGCGAGCCGTCCGGGTGGCGGAAGATGGAGCGGTAGGCGTTGGGGGCGGGGAGGGCAAAGTTTCCTGGGATCTGTTCAAGGTATAAAAAAAAAATAGTCAGCGATCAGTGGTGTGCCATGCATATCGCTGGGGATCCCGAAAAGACAAACGCACCATCGGCCCATACCCCTTGCGGCCAGAGTGGTACTGCGCACCCACGGCCTGCCCCGTCATGCCGTGCCAGCTGGCGCTGAGGCCGACGATCTCCCACTTCCCCGTCACGACTTTTGCCAGCTTGATGGCGGCCTCGTTGCTCTCGCCGCCCGTGCTGAGGAACATGGACCGGCCCAGGCCCGGCGGCAGCAGCCTCCTCAGCTCGGCCGCCAGCCCGACGACGGGCGGGCTGAGCATGCCGCTGAACAGGTGGTCGAGGTGCAGCGCGTGCCGCCGCACCACGTCGACGACCTCGGCGTTGCCGTGCCCGACCAGGCACGACATCTGGCCCGACGTCCAGTCGAGGATGCGGCGCCCGCCCGCCGTGTAGAGGAACACGCCCGACGCGCGCGTGATGATCTCGGCGTTGAAGGCGGTGCCGTAGCTCAGCAGCGACGAGTCGGCCGCCTGCTGCAGCGCGGCGGCGTCGACGTCTTCGTACGGTGCTGCGGGAGAGGCCATGGCGTCGTCCGGAGGCGGAGCGTTGGGGACATCATGGTGGTAGACGCGGGTGAGCGAACGACTGTACGTTGTTTATATGTATAAAAGTATAGCAGCCATGTGCGACCTGCTAACACTAGAGATAAGAACATACCCCAGCGGCAAAGGGACACCCGTTATCGGCCGGGAAAAAGCACTTCCGTGGGAACAAACCGGCTAGTCTCCCGCCCGTTCCGTCTGCCTAAACGACGGAGAAACACCGCCGGATTTTACCCAGTCGGAATTGAGGCGGTTCGGAAAACTACACGTTTGTGAGACTGTAAGCCAGCTATGCGATGACGTGACCGAGTGGCTAGACCCCATTTGATTACAAGGTTGGAGTCTATTGGGAGCATTCACGGTCCAGACACGATGGCCAAGTTTCCCGTCGGGGCGCTGCCATGCAGGTGCGCGCCGCCAGGAAAACCCATACACGCCAACGGCGCCGGTATCCCACGGCCGAGAGTCGGCCGACTACCTAGTTCAGGACACCCCCGTCGCTATTAAACATGTCCCATAGGTCGGCCCACGGATAACCTATGGGATCGACCGCGTTGTAGGATGTGAGGTTCTGGGGCGTAAAGACGTACGGCCCCGCGCCGCCTCCTGGGAGCATGATGCCTCCCGGATCCTGCTGCAGCGAGGCGGCAGACAGGGGCAGGACGCCGGCGGCGTGTGGCAGGCCAAGAGGCAAGACGCCCACCCCCGCGCCACCAGGGTTGACCGACGGTGCCGCCGGGGAAGAAGGGCTGTACGGCTGAGCCCCTGCCAGGTTGTTGTTGTTGCTGTTGTGGTTGTGGTATGTGTTGATCACCTTTGTGGCCGATTCCTCAGTCTGTGCCAGGCACACGTCTCCGAGCTCCCAGCCGCTCTTGTCTCTTGCGTCGAGTAGCCTCACACGCAGCCTCTCGAAACTTGATCGGCACGAGTCCGAGACGGCAGGGTCCGTGGTCTCGATGGCGCATCGTAGCAGGAGGAAGGTGACGGACGAAAGGTGGTACGCGGTATCTGCAGCGCGTTCGTACGGGTGTTAGCGTGACGTCTACAAGACCATAACCGCCGTGCAGTCACAGGGGATCGTGGCGTACATGGTGACCACCACTCGGCCAGGTTTGGCTCGCTCAGGGAGCACATAAAGTCCACAACGGATTCTGCCGCCTTCCGGAGCTTGGACAAATGATGGCCCCTCTCCTCCGAGTCTGGCGGGTTGCTCGCCCTCGACACCTCCTGTCGATGAAAAGCCCGCTTGTTAGCTCTAGCGCCACGATGTGGAGAGCGAGGTCCTCGGTCCTCACTCACCCGGAGGTTGATGCGACAGAGCAGCATCTTTATGGCAAGAAACCCCAGCCGCAGACTGCTAGACCCTGAAACAGGAGATCTGCTGGCGTTGTTCCGGCCGCGTTCCCGGAGATAGTCGGGCAGGTTGGACTCCCACTCCTCGAGGTCGCTCTCGAGGTCCCTGCGTTTACGGGACGTGTTGTTGGCCGGGGCCCTGCGCAGATCGTGCAGCAGCGGCAGCATGTCGCCGAGGATCTCGGTCAGGCGGCACAGCGCGATGAAGCAGTGCGCAGCCTGGTCGCGCTCGAGCGTCGACTCCAGCTCCGGCGTCCCGAGCATGTCACGGGTGGGCAGCGGGACGTCGTACTGGCTCTGGCCGATGCAGGGCGGCACTCCGTAGGCGAAGCTCGACCACCTGTCGTGTATCAGGGTCCCCCACCAGAGCCGGATGCGCAGCTGCTTGTCGTAGTCGGTCAGGTCCCAGCGCTCCGGGTCGCGGTTGAGGCCGAGCAGGTGCGCCATGGCCACGACGCGGCCGTTGAGCATGGTGTTGTACGTGGCCGAGGTGGTGGGCCGGCCCGAGAGGTCCAGGACGCCCGTGTAGACGGTCGACAGGCTTGCGGCGTGAAAGTCCTCCTGCAGTGCGGAGACGGCCTGCTTGAGCGTGTACATGACGTCGGGCCTCGGGTGTTTGCGCAGGACCGGCGAGGTGTCCCAGAAGATGAGGGACGAGGCGTACACCCAGCAGAGCAGGGTGGGCGCCAGCAAGTGCATGGTCCGCGTCTTTCTCGCCTTGATGAAGGCGCTCTCGTCCAGGATTGGGAAGGCCGGATGTGTTTTACGGAAGTATCTGGCGGCGAGGGGCTGGTCAGTTGCAAAAGACACGTGGAATAAAAAATCAGCGCATGAGAAGGGGCGTCTCTCGCTTACACGTCGATCAGCTCCGACGTGAACGGCCCCAGTATCTGCTCTATGATCTCCAGCTGGGCCATGCCGGGGACGCGGTGCATCCTGAAGCCGGCGCGGTACCTCGGCACGCTCAGCGACACGACGGGGTTGCCCGGGTCCCTCGAGACCAGGCTGAAGAGCCGCTTCCTCGCGCCGGCGGCATCGGGGGTGCCGGCGGTGGCGGCCGAGGCCTGGGTCTGGACCGAGATGTACTGCTCGATCACGTGCAGGTCCTCGGCCGACTCCGGGCCGACGATGGCGAAGGCCTCGGAGTCGTGCGGGGCCTCCTCGGTCTCGCGGACGACATTGCGCTGGCGATACGAGGGCCTGTCGCTGCCGGGGCCGGAGCCGTCGTCTTCGGAGACGGCGCGGCTGGACGGGGAGGCGCGGGCGCGGGACGGCCTCTCGGCGCCAGCAGACCCCGTGGTGGTGCGGCGGCGGCGCTTGGGCGCAGGGGGGCTGCGGCTTCTCCGTCGGGCAGCAGCAGCAGCGGCGGCAGGGTCATTCCGGCGGCCGCCAGCGCTGGTGCTGGTCGAGGCGGCACTCACGCTGGCCTCGGCGCCGCAGCCAGGGGCAGGGCGACGGCTGCACTCGACACTGTGGAGCCGGCACAGCAGGCAGGGCTTGTCCTTGATGTCGACGGTGCAGCGCAGCTTGCGCACCCTGCACCGCTCGCAGGCGGGCACCTTGTGCGAGCGGTAGGGGCGCACCGGCACTGCGGCCGCGGCATCGTAGCTCTCGTTGCTGTCGTCCTCGGGCGGCGTGGACGAGCTCTCGTTCATTTCGGACGGGGGCCTCGTCGTGGCTCGTCGCGCTGGCCACTCGAGGGGTGTTGCCGATCGCAGCGTTGGAGGATTGCGCCTCTTCTCCGATGTCGCTGTTTTCCGTCGGGTAGGCCGTTGCCAGAGTGGGGCATGGCCCGTGTTCTGTGACACTGGCATGATCCACTTTCTCCCAGACGAGATCCGCCTGAGCAATGATCCAGCCTCCAGTTTGACCCGACGAGGACCTCATCATACTTCGCATCATCGATTCACACAGCTACTACAGATAAGCGTTGTTGCTGAACCGATGAGAATCGCCACTGTGAAGGGATCTCGACGGTACTTGGTGAAGTCAACACATAAACTGGCCATGGCTGCTGGGCGCCGATCCCATCGAAAAGTTGCGGGCTGATTTCCAGTGTATGTTACATGGCTACCTAGATACAGGCCCCAGCGAACGAGAAAAAAAAAAAAAAAAAAAAAAAAACGAAAGCGAGACTCATGACATCGATCAAGTATATATACAGGTACCGATACATGACATAAATCTGCGACCAGGCGCCGCTGCTCAAGCGTTGACGGCCATCTCCCTGGCGACCTCAACGGCCGCAACAGGCTGAGCCGTGGCGGGCGCGCGCGGGAGCCGGACGGGCTCGTCGGCGCCGTCCTCCTTCATGCCGCCCAGGATCAGGCTCTTGGGGGCCATGGCCTGCCACAGCTCCGGGTCGGTGAAGGCCTTGAACTTCTCGTCGTGCCACTGGCCGGCCGTGACGTAGCGGCCCTCGCTGTCGACGAACATGGTGTCGTCCTCGGCGCGCAGGAAGTACGCGATCGAGTAGCGGTGCTCCTCCGGGTCGAAGCCGGGCACGACGCGGTGGATGCACGACTGGAACTTCATGCCGCTCGCGAACCGCAGGCTGTCGCCCACGTGCACGAACGCGCAGCCGGGCTTGGGCCGCACGAAGCCCATCTCGCGCGCGCCGCAGGTCCCCGGCGGCCGCACCTGCAGACCCCACTGGTCGCTGAAGAGGAGCGTCAGGGAGCTGATGTCGGTGTGCTTCTGGTGCCCGATCTTGTTGTCTCCCGCGAGCTGCACCTGCGGGAGGTAGTGCATCATGGAGAGCTGGGTCGGTGATTTTTGTGCGTCAGCATCAAAAGAAGAAAATGAAAGCCTCATTGGGAGATCGGCTGCGACTTACGGTGGTGGTCGAGGGACGCTCGTTGCGGTGAGAGTTCTCGAACCGAGCAGCCCCGGTCAGGTTCATGCCGGTCGAGAGAGCCGACAGAATCACCTTGGTGACGGTGTTGCAGCTGCCGATGTTGTTCTCCAGGATCCTCATGTCGTCGCTGTTCTTGACGGGCGACGGGATCTTGGGGCTGTCCCTCTGGATCTCGTCCCGCGAGACCTTGAGCATCTCGTAGCCATCCTTGGCGCCAGGCACGACACCAGTGCGGCTGCCCACAGGCTCGTAGCTGCAGCCATTAAGGAAGAGTGCCCGTCAGCGGATGCGAGACGATATGATCGGGATGAGAAGAGCAGCGCATACCCCAGGTGGGACGAGATCAGACCGAACTCATTCTTCTTCTCGAGCGGGGCGTCGAAGAAGCGCTTCATGAGCTTCTGAAGGTCGTCCTTGTCCGCCAGCATCCTGCGGCCATCGATCCCCTGGAGATCGAGGTAGAAGTAACCCTCCTCAAGGCAGGCCTTGGTGAGCTTCTCAACCTCCTCGGGGTCCTGCGAAAGGAGGGCGCCGTAGTTGACCGTCTCCATCTCCCAGACGGGGACCTGCCTACCCTGCCACTCCACAGTCTGCGGGGGCTCCAGCTGGACGACCATTGTGACGGCTGTGTGTGGCTAGGTAACCTGGCTTTACTGAACCTTGTGTTTGTGAAAGGATGGCAGGATAGAGGGCAGCTTGAGAGACAGAGAGCGGAGAGGTGAAAGAGAGGAGGAAGGATCGGAAGGTGGAGGGGTCGATGATGTGCTAGATAAATAGGTCGGCAGTTAGGTACACCCCTTGCAGAATCGTAAACTTTACATCTCCCGCTTTTAATACTGGAGGAAGTTTTTCCCTTAATACGCCAGATTTTGAGTCCGCTGAAATCTAACGCTTATAATCCTGGAGGGGCGTAGGGTAGCCAAGTACCTACCACCCGCCTATACTACCTACCTACACATCTGCTCATACCTCTCTCCGCCCCGGCTGATCTCGGAGCCCATCGCCCGGTTTGTGCTAGTGCCTGGTCGAATTACCTCGGAATGTCCAGGCTTAAGGCAAGGTGCGCTGAAGATGGGCAACATCAAGGAAGCGGTTCCGCAAAACGAAACATCACCCACTCAACATTTTCCCCCTCTTTTTTGCCAAGCCACATGTCGTATCCCGCGTTGAGGGGGACGCGCAGGTTAGCCGATTCTTCCAAAGTGGCTACCCATTCTCTCATCAAGACTCCAATCATGATTACAGGGCGGGCCGAGCCAGTGGCCACCGCGGCAGTTTAGGTTTCGCCCGCCAAGAAGCCGCCAGCGCGCCGCCTAATAGGCAACGTGATGACAGTTATGTCGGCCCTCCCATTGCCACGACGCCGATCTCTCGGCAACTGCCAGCCCAGCCCTTGACTCGGAGGACTTAAACCACGGATGCATATCCTCCATCCAACCCCTCCCTCGTTACCAAGGAAGCAGCAACAAACTACCGTACCGTACGCTACATTAATTAAACAGTGGTGGGATTGGACACTAGGCGTAAAAGACCAGACAACACCTGGCCCCCGATTCTCTGCCGAGACTTCTCCGCAGCGCACGCGGGGTCCTCAAACTCCGAGCGAAGGGCGCGCTGGGGCACACCCTCCGATTTGTCTGTGCCTCCGATTCGTCTGTGCCTCCGATCCGTCTATGCCTCCGATTCATCTGTGCCTCCGATTCGCCTGTGTCGAAGCACTTGATAAGGAGCTCGTCCAGCGGGGTCATGGCGCCTTTGCACGGTAGTACCAGCGGTGGGCCGGGCTGTGGCGCACCGCCCACGAATCCCCGCGGAATCCGTCCTCCGTCGTGTCGGCCGCCACCAGGTCCGAGTCCGCCACGAAGATGGGATCCTTTGGTCACGGCCCGGATCATCTGGGAGCGCCGGCCCTCGGCCAGCAGTCAGTCAGCCGCGCCGCCGGGCGTCGCTGCGGAGCTCGCGAGCGCCCGCGTACGACCGGTCGACGTGCGTGTGTGAGTCGCGGGCTCGTGGTCGGCCAGGCTGTTATGCAGGCTGCCCGGGTGTGCCACTGCACCGGCCCACGGACCTATGATGGTTGAAGAAGTGCAACCTATGTAATATGTAATATGCCTCCTTGGTGGCCTACTTGCCTGTGAAGTCATTCTCGCGCCAGCAGTACCGGAAGCCGTGGCGGTCAAGCATGTACTGGTCCTCGCTGCCCCCGATATCGGTGCGGGTTGGTGCGGACGCCTGCTGCTGATGTAGCCTTGACTGACGAAAATGGGGATGGGCTTGGGGCCATCGCCGGGGTCGTCCCAGTAGGTGAATGTCGTTACACGTCGCGCGGTGTAATAGCAGCGTTTTGATGCGGGGTCATGCTGCCTGTTGCACTCGGAGACTGGAGTGGTTGAGAAAGCCAGGCCAGAATACCTGTACCTAAAATCATTGGTCCCGATGCATGTCTTGGCTGGCCATCGTGGTCTGCGGGGAACTGCCGGAAACGGTAGGTGGCGTCGGCACACTTCTGGCCGACCGGTTAATATTGGTGGACGCAATCTGCAGCTTGGCCCCGCCTCTGCCCAAACTGGGAACAAGGCCGACGGCGTGGGTCGCATTCGCACGAATCCCAGAATGACTGAGGGGCAACCTGCCGCCATCCCAGCCGTCAACCAGCACTGAGCGGACCCCCACGCGGGCTGGCTGTTGCTGTGCTCGAGCCTGCACCAACGGAGGTCTCGTCGAGCAGAGCCGGCCCCGAAGCAGATGGAGGAGGTCGACGAGGGCTTCATTCTCGTTCACAGGGACGGCGGAGATGCCGACGATGCCCCAGACGAGTACCTCTCGGACATAGACGACTTCGTCGGGAGCCTGGCTGATTCGCTCTGGCCATTGAACCTGTTCATCCACGCAAACCCCGAGCTTGCCTTCAACGAGTTCAAAGCCCACGATGCCCTGACCAAGTTCATGCGCTCGCAGAGGGGCTGGCACGTCACCCCATCAGCCTACGGCCTCAAGACGGCATGGACTGCAGTCTACGATAGCGGCCGAAAAGGGCCTGTTGTTTCTTTCAACGCAGAAATGGGTAGGTCCAAGTCACGCCATCATGCCCTCCTGATTACACCCGGGCCTAACGAAAGACAGACGCCCTTCCCAATATCGGTCACGCCTGCGGCCACAACCTCATCGCTACGGCCTCGCTGGCGGCAGGCCTCGCCACGGCCGAGGTGATGCGCCAGCACAGCCTGCCCGGCAAGGTCGTCATCGTCGGCACGCCCGGCGAGGAGGGCGGCGGTGGCGGCAAGATCAGGCTCCTGGAGCGCGGCGCCTACCGCGGCGTCGACGTCTCGCTCATCTCGCACCCCGGCGTCACCAACAACAGCCCGCTGGTCCGGACCACGGCCTACCTGCGCCTCGAGGCCGTCTACACGGGCCGCGCTGCGCACGCCGCCAACGCGCCCTGGCAGGGCGTCAACGCCCTCGACGCCCTCGTCGTCGCCTACGGCGCCGTCTCGGCCCTGCGCCAGCAGACGCGCCCGGACGACGTCATCGGCCTGCAGATCGTCGACGGCGGTGGCGCCCCCAACGTGATCCATGCCCGCGCCGCCGGCCTCGCCGTCCTGCGCAGCCCCAGCGCCGCGCGCCTCGAGGAGCTGCGCGCCAAGGTCGAGGCCTGCTTCCGCGCCGGCGCCGTGGCCGCCGGCGCGACGGTCCACATCACCACGCTCAAGGGCTACGCCGACCACGTGCCGAACCGCGTCCTCGCCGCGTCGTACACACGCTGCTGGGAGGCCTTGCCGGAGGAGGCGCCCGAACCGCCGATCCCTTCGGGAGGCCGGTTCACTTTCGTAAAGGCGAGTACGGACCAAGGGAACATCAGCTACGCCCTGCCGAGCGTCAACGTCAGCTTCACCATCCCGCCGGGTCCCAAGGGAGGGCGTAATCACAGCCCAGACTTTGAGGAGGCGGCCGGCACAAGGTTGGCTTTCGAGAGGGCTTTACGAGTGGGAAAGGCTCTTGCGGGCACAGCTGTGGATGTGCTTGCCAAACCTGGGATGCTAGAAAAGATCAAAGAGCAGTGGAAGCGTGACATGAAGGATGGACTTGATACGGATGTTAACCTAATGGTTTAGACCAAGTTCCAGGCCTGTGAGTACGTGCATGCTGGTTAATAAAAAGCGTTGTATTTTTTGCCCTCGTTTGGAGCTACCTGGGCACAGCTTTGTTACCCCATCCTACCTGGTTAATGGGCCCACAATATTTCTGTGTCAGTCTCGATATAAGATTCGGATCGTTTACCACTCGCTGGCGGCTTATCGCCTCACAGCTACAAGCGTTCGTGAAGGGCGTGATCTGGACTTGCTTACACGATGCATGCAATGGTGTGGCGGTCCCAAGCCCTCGGCGGCGAGCTGCCAACAGGAGTGGATATCAACGGTGGGAGGGGATGGCTGTTGGCCGCTCGAGACAGGGGGGCTACCCGGGTAAAGAGCCCGGTCGTGCCCCGACCAGATGGGATGGATACCAATCTGACATCCCCTAAAATCCTTGCAAAACCCACCGCAAACCATGAACCGGCGGAGATCTGGGTCCAGCTGATGATTCTCACCGAGTCCGACCGAGCAGGCTGCTATTCCGGACCCAATAACGGAGACGCCGGGCGGGCAAAACGGCGCAGGCAAGGACTCGGATCGATTCGGTTCAGGGACTCCACCGAGGAGACGAAACAAAACAGACCGAGAACACAGACAGCCCAAACATGTTGAACTTTAGGAGGCAGCTCAGGGCGACCTTCCCGCCCAAGGCCGAGTTCACCGACGCCCACGTGGGGGATCTGACAGGCAAGGTCGGTCCATTCATCCACCGACCGGCCCGTCGCGTCCCGGATGCATGATGCCTGACAAGAGCGTGCACAGGTCTACATCGTCACCGGCGCCAACACCGGCATCGGCCTGGAGGCAGCCAAGATCCTGTACGGCGCAGGCGGCCGCGTCTACGTCGCGGGGAGGTCCGAGGCCAAGTGCAAGGCCGCCATCGAGGCCATCAAAGCCTTGCACCACTCGACCGCTTCCGCCGGCACCGCCACGTTCCTGCACCTGGACCTGGCGGACCTGAGCACCATCAAGGCGACGGCGGCGGCGTTCCTGGCGGCCGAGTCGCGGCTCGACGTGCTCTTCAACAACGCGGGCGTCATGGGGACGCCGCCCGCGCTCAAGACGGCGCAGGGGCTCGACCTGCAGCTCGGCACCAACTGCGTCGGCCACTTCCTCCTCACGCAGCTGCTCACCCCCGTGCTCGTCTCGACCGCGGCGCTGGCGGCGACGCCCGGGGGAAGCGTCCGCGTCATCTGGGTGTCGTCGTCGGCGGCCGAGCTGCTGAGCCCGAGCGGCGGCGGGCTCGACATGGAGAACCTCGACTACGAGAAGAAGCACGAGCCGCCGGAGAAAAGATACGCCATCAGCAAGGCGGGCAACTACCTGCACGCGTGCGAGTACGCGCGCCGCGTCAGGGACGACGGCGTCGTCTCGGTCGCGGTGCACCCGGGCGTGCTCGAGACGGACCTGACCAGGCACCTGGGCGTCTTCATGACCAAGCTGCTCAACTGGACGGTGCAGTACCCGGCCGTCTACGGCGCGTACACGGAGCTGTTTGCCGGACTGAGTCCCGAGGTTGGGATCGAGAGGTCTGGGGAGTGGGGTATGTGAATTTATTTCGTCTTTGCCTTTGAGAACACTGACTGACCTTATCCCGGGAACAACTTTGACTGACGATGAATGAATGAATGAATGACATCCCGTGTATAGTGGCACCCTGGGGTCGTTTCGACACAATGAGGGAAGACATCGTGCAGGCCAGCAAGCACGTGGAAGAGGGCGGCACCGGTATCGGACTGAGGTTTTGGGAATGGAGCGAGGAGCAGGTCAAGCCATATCTGTAGTTTTTGTTTTCGAGGATTACATCGGGGAATGGGCGACTAGAGGTCTGGACGAGAGCACGAGACTGCTCCAATTTAAATGGGGATATCAACCCACGGGAATGGTGTAAATACATGCATGTATACAAATCCTAATAGATGTGGATGTCGAGATAGCCGACAGAACCATATACTACAGGTCAGGCAAAGAATGAGAGCCTGTGCTGTCTGATGAGCCCGACGAGAAATAGAAAAGCGGATGTGATAGACTCTACCAATGCTTTAAATGTATTTGTTAGGACTCAATGGGGCCCGATGCAGAGAAGTGTGCCATGTCCTTCAGGATGCGAAATCGGCAGCTCTACCCTCCTAGACCACATGGCCAAAAACACAACGGCCCCTATGCTTGTAAAAACGCCCGTATATGCGCGTATCCTCCATGCTGATCTTGTCTATTCGTCATGTCTTCCAGCTCCAAAGGAAAATTTCAACTGATTACCTAGACACCGGCTACCACCCCATCCAAGTCGAGCGATATATAGGCGGCAGGTCAAGCGCCGGAACACCCGACGCCGTCGCGCTCCGGCCCCTGCCGCGGTCGGGGCTGGGGCGGGAGGCAGGCGCCGGAGCGGCAGTATCGGTTGCGCTTCGTCCCCTGGCGCCGCTGGGACTCTGTCGGGGAGGAGGCGGCGAAGGGGCCTCGGAAGCGGCAGCAGCAGCATTCTTGACGCCGGCCTTGGTGGCGCTGCCGCTCGAAGCCTCCTCGTCCTCGTCCTCCCCGTCCACGAGTCAATCCCAGATGCCGTCGCCGTCCGAGCCGCTGTGGGGATCGGGGACCTCGGCGTACTTGGCGTCGTTGACGTCGATGGCGCAGCTTTCGGACTGCGACCGGCGTCGCGCTACGGATAGGTCGCGCTGGCGCTGTTCCTGCTTCCGCCTGGCCTCTTCTTCCTCCTGGCTCGTCCTCCTCGTCCCGTTCTCCAGCGGCGGGCTGGGCGGATGGGCAGGGTCGGGGTCTGGGGACGAGACGCTGTACTTGTCCGACTGCGAGTCGACATCGGCGTCAAAAACGGACGAGTCCACTATCGTGACCTCGTCCGTTGGCGACAGAAGCAGGTCGAAGCGAGCTGCCGCGGTGGAAGGCATACCCACAGGCGACTCCTTGCGGAGCGCCGTCTGCACGCGCGGCGCAACGACGGCCACATACGAGTCCTCGCGAGAAGGGAGGGTCAGGAAGGATGGCGGGGCCGCCCTCGAGAGCTCAGACGCGACCGACACCATTTCCAGGCCGTCAGCGTCGGCGAACGAGCCTTGGCCCTCACCCCCTACCCTAGACGCCGTCACCGGGTCGCACTCGACCGCCGAGAGCTTGGACATGAACGACACAGGCAGCGCGTTGTGGCTGCGCGTCGCCCGCCGCAGCACCGGCTTCAACAGGCCACCGCCTCCTCGGCTGGAACCACCGCCTGCCAGCGCTGCGCCCGAAGCATTGCCACCGACTGACCTCTTGCGGGGACCACCAGCGCCCGCGCCGCCGCCCCTGGTCCTCCCAACGCCCAACTCGAGCATCTCGCCTTCTTCCTCGTCCGACGAGTCTTTGGAGTCCTTGTCGTCGCCGCCGCGTGACTCGTTATCCGTCATGATCTGCTCCACCTCCCCCCTGTTCTGGCGTTGCCGCACGAGCAGCTGCAGGCTGCCGCCCGACCGCCGCCGTTCGCGGTGGTGCAGCTTGGTCATGGGCTGACCAACCTCGCCGGAACGCGTGCCCATGCGGCGCAGGTTGACCTGGCTGGGGCTGAAGGCGGCGCGGGTGCGGAGATCGTGGATGGCGCGGTCGATGGCGAGTTCGATGGCGCAGTGGTCGCGGATCCGGCGCAACTTGGGCCAGGTGGCCTTCTCGCCGATCAGACACGACTTGAGCATAAAGTCGCTCGTCGGGTTCTTCAGGATCCGGGGCAGGTCCTGGAAGCTGATCTCGGGGATGATGGTGATGTCGCCCGAGTACTTTTGGCTGAGCATGCTGCACAGCTTGGTGAAGAGGTTGGGAAAGACGCCCATTTCGGCGGCAAAGCCGAGTCGGTACATGGCCTCGTCCTTGGCCAGAGTTGTGAGGGTGGACATGAGGTTCTTCCATGCCGACGATAGGGTGACCGAGTCGGGTGCGTTCGCCTGAGCGCGCTCCTCGAGCGTCAAGAGACGGTCGTCCCGGGTCAGGAACGGGACGATGTGGGGGTTTACTTGGGAAACGATGAAGTGGTTGACGTTGAACATCTCGGACAGACGCGACGTTGGCAGGTCGTTGTCGACGGAGCCGTCGATCCATCTCTGCGGCGACGGGTTCCAGGGCAGGTGCTCCCCAGTGACGGGGTCCTTGACCAGCAGACATGCGGCCTGGAAAAGGACGGGTACGGAACACGACACTGTGACGGCGGACCAGATCATGACGTCGGGAGCCGTGTAGTAGTTGAGCAGCTGCGGCAGCTCAAAGATGGAGGCGCTGGAGACGGTGATGTTGCATATCCTGCGCGTGCGGTTGTAGGCCTCGCGGAAGGTGATGTCGCCCAGCATGTCACGCATGACGCGCGAGAGGTTTTGGATGTTTGACCAGCTGCCCTCGGTGAGCAGCTTGCGCATGTGGCCAGCAAAGCTGTCCTCGTTCCCCTCCTCCTCGAACACGGCAAGGTCGCCGTAGGGAAAAGACTCGAGAAGCTCGGGAACTTCCTCATCCGTGCGGGTACACAGCACCGCACAGATGATGGAACCGGCCGAGGCGCCCGATATGATGCGCGGGAGCAGCTTGGCCTCGAACAGTGCCTTGGCCACGCCGATGTGCGTCATTCCGTACGTCGCGCCTCCGCTCAGCATCAGGGCGCTGCGGCCGAAGTTTTGCCTGGTATCGATGAGCTCGTCCAGGACGTCCTGCACGCGCATGCCGGCCGGCAAACCGGCCGGCGAGGCCGTCCTCTCGACCAGCGACTCTATCGTCTTGACAGCCGACTCGACGTAGCGCTCGATGGTACGCTTGGTGCCCGTGTACGAGTATCGGTAGAGGTCGGCACTCCCCATGCCGCCCAGCTCGCGCGAGAGCGTGTGGCGGACAAGGAAGAGCATCTCGCGCAGGTCGCAGTTGGCCCGGGCCGCGTCGAGCTCTCGGAGGCGTGATTGGATTACGTTGGCACTGTAGTCGCCCGTGGCTGGGTCGCGCTTCCAGACATCGTTGCCCTCGAGCTTGTCGAGTTCGCGTGCGGCTTCTTCCCACTGCGCAAAGGAGGTGGCCTATATATTAGTTAAAGACGTGTGTGTCAGCTCGTGTTCACCAGCGGCGCCCAAGAAACCAGCTAGACCCGGAACCGGGCTCTGAGGGTGGACCTACCTCGCTCATGCGAAGCTCTAATAAATGCCTCTTTTGCTCGACTTTTGCCGCGTCGCAAGCGGCCTGTAATGAGAGTCCATTGCGGTAGGAAAGCGCGAGCTTGGCGGTCTTCTGGAGGACGGAGAAAACGGGGGATTGGGTAGGTTTCGGGTCTTTCGAAGGCGGCGGGGAGGCCGAGGAGGCTGTCGATTTCTTAGGTGAAGATGGCGGGGACCACGGCGCGGGAGCACCGTGGGTGCTGGCCAGCTGTAAAACGTCTTCCATCGCACGGAGACGCGGATCTCGGATGGTGAGTGCAGTGTCCGTGACTCGGGTCCGCGAGGCGCAGAAGACGCATTACAGGTAGGCTAGGTCGAGGCAGAGGCAGTACCGTCTCTCCTCGGATGGGATGTCGGTATACCGAGATTAGACAATAAGGCGTACCAACCATCAGCAGCGGGTGGGCACAAAAGGGGAGTACGTAGGGTCGGTGAAGCAAGGAATGCAAGCCAGCGCGCGGTCTCACGATCTATTCATCAAGGCACGCTAGCTGGCACGCGAGGATCCGGAGACACTTGTCCGCAGGGCGGAGGGAGCGAAGATGCGAGGCGCCAGGACCGGCGAGGCTCTCTCAGGGCTTTCTAAGGCAATACAAGCACTCGCGGTGCTGCTGCGAATCGAGGGACGTCGGGAGGACAAAGGAGGAGGCTCTATGGCGCTGATGCCCATGTGCCTTGGTTGCTTGCGCCGGTGCTGGAAGCTGGCTAGCAGGGCCGTTAGGTTGATGACGAAAAACGGCTGGGTAAGGTAGGTAGAGACAGCACCGGTCTGGCGGACGCAGCAAAGGGCGGTTCAAGCCGCAGCGCCTGGGATGTGGAAGCGCACTGCTCCGTCGGCGACCAAAGGAGAAGCAATCCCTGTTTCCAGAGGAATATGGAGGCCTACGTCGACCATCGGGGTCGCAGCTTTCTTCGTCTCTCGTGGACATGCACTCCCACGCTTACATACGTCCGGCCCTGCCTGGGAAGCGTCCGGAACGTCGGGCGGCGCAGGCGCGACGCGGACGTCAGGATGTGCGAAAGGACGTGTGCAGCTGACCCTTTTCCAAGTCCATTCGGCAGAAGCTTGGGTCTGGTGGGTTCCACAACTTGACCCAGGCTGCTTCCGCGCTAGCGCTGTGGGCCGCAGCACCCGCACCCCTGGCAAAGGCGGCCAGCGAACCCCACGACCCCAGATCAGCTGGACACAGCACACGCATGCGAGATCAGTTACACAACTCCGAGGGAATAAAAAACAAGAGCGAAAAGGCCTCGAAAGGGGCGGCTTCCATAATGGAAGCATCATCGAGATCAGTGGCGTCTGGTAGGAGCCGATATGCTGGGCTCTAAAACGGACGGCTTGCTTAGCAGGACACATGGGCGGCCCCTTACTCAGGTCGACTCTGCATCCGACGTCTAGTAGTTTCCTCCATGTCTGTGGCAACGCTCGACGGTCGGTTCTGTGGACCTGGCGGTCTGGGGAGTCGGTCTCTCCTCCGTGCTTCCATGCATGCAGCCGCCTGCCTTGGAGGGAAACCGTGCAGGGAAATCGTGCCGACCTGTGTTGACACAAGTCACGCAAGGTCGCGTGCCTTGCCAGGATTTGCAGCATGTGCCACTCGGTTTCTTTTTTCTGGCAGCCCGAAATGAAACCCCGACTCACCTCTCGCGTGTCACTGTGGGCTGCGCTTGGGATCTCCAACACAGGCAGCGTCCATCTTCCGCCGCCATCCATGGCCGCACTGTACTTTCACATCTTCTCGGTGTATTATTCTGAATACTGGTTTCATCGCCACAGTCGTTATTGCACACAGGCCATACACGGCCAGACGCCAACCATGACAGCACGGCTCCGCATAGCACAGCACATGCGATATCTCAAAAGTGATGATGACACTTGTCAACTGGCATGGAGCAGCCGCGATCTGGACGTGTGCGTGGGGTTTGATCTGCCCCGCGCCCAGCCCTCCCCGGGCTCTCCGCGCGGGGGGTTCAGCTGGATTTGCTCCGGATGTGCTGGGTGTCGAGGACGTGGGGTAGAACCGATCCAGTAATGCCCTCCGACATCGCTTCTTTCTGCTTTAGGCGCTGTGCAGGATGGGGCGGCTGCAGCCTACAAACCCCTCGCTTAGGGGCTACCTAGCTCTAAATGGCTGGCTGCACGAGACCAGATACGGGTGCCCATTCGGAGTGTCTTCGACCGCAACGGTTTTAGAAGGGCCTTGATGTCCCGCCGAAGCTCGGTCGATGACGGCATTGTGTTCACAAAGAATTCGGGCTCGGCCTGGGTGCAAATCCCGACAAAGATGCTTTTTTTTTGTAGCTACTACTGTGTAACCTCCGTGTAGAATCACGTTGGCAAAACAGCATCGACACACGTGAGACAGGCGGGTAGCAAACATCGCTGGATCGTTTTTTAACCGGGGTTCCCGCTTTCACATGCTAATATTGTGGTGATGAGTCGAGCTACGGCCTCCCCGTGGGGAAGAACGACCGTGAGGGCCCCATTGATTAAAATAAGCCAGCCAAGGAAAGACCAGAAATCTTCCAAGCACATGCTGCAGCATGAGGAGCTCGTGAATCGAGCCTACTCTATAACTCGAGGAGCTCATTACTAAAGGCCAGTTCCATGGCATGTTGGCCGATGTCCCGGCTGAGCCCGACGGTAGATCGTCAACAACACGCAAGGGAACATCCAGGTGGCAACCCTGATGGCTGTGGGAGCGAGTGCTGGCGGTCATGACCATTCATTACAGTTGCTAGAATAGAAACATGCGGCAGGTATAGACTACATCGAAGCTCCTCCCGGGGCCGCAGTGGTGGGCTCTGCTCTGCCTCGATAGCTCAGTCCGAAGCCGCACGTCGGGTATCATCATTATTATCTCTGTGTCCGTCCCCGCAGCAGATCGTCGGCAAAGGTCTGTACTGCGTGGTGTAGCACCTGTGCCACGCTCTCCCCGTCCGCCGGGCCCTCCTGCCAAAAGTGTCCTGCCGTCGAGACCTCGTGGGCTCGGAACTTGGAGCCCGGCACCTCCTGGAGTCTCGCCGCCCAGCCACGCATCCGCCGATTCGACACGAAGACGTCGCTGTCGCCGTACACAACTAATGTTGAGTTCTCCACCATTTTACGATCGGCCTCTGCGAGGCTGTCCAGGGCAATATTACCCCCCACGGGCGATGTCGAGTCGGCAGCAACGCCGAGCGCCTCAGTCGCTGCCCTCTGCGGGCCCTTGAGCAGCGGGTCCAGCCCACCTGTGACCTCACCTTCAGGCTCGCTGGTTGGCGGCACCGAAGCGCGTCGCAGGAGTCGCTTCGGAAGCGACGGCAGCGAAAAAGACAGGGACGTCAAGTTCCCAGCGATGCTGAGTGGCGGCGACACTAGCAGATACGCCGGAGTGGGCGACGGCGGGTGAAGGAGCGTGGGCAGCTTCTGCGCGCCCTCTTCGTCCGTCTCACCCGGCTCGTCCGCCTCCCTGATCACCGGGCTGACGTCCCCGCGCCTTCCCGGGTCCGGCGACGAGACGGCCCTAAGCTTGAGCTGCCGCTGCCCGGCCACGCCGTGGAGGCTCGCGCTCCGGCGGGGCGGCGAGCTGTGGCGCGTCTTGGCCAGCAGGTCCTGAACTCCCCTCCGTAGCTTCTCTTCAGCGTCATCAATGGACCGCCGCAGCGACCGGTGCGAGTCGTGGCTCTTGCGCCGGCCGTGGTGCCCCATCTCCTCGTCGCCACCCACGCGCAGGTTCAGCGACTTGCGCGGCGATGTCGACGGTGTGCCGCCGCGTGCCGCCACGGCCTCGCGCTCCGCGGCGCGGCGTGCGGTCCCCAGGATCTCGTTCTGCGCCGCCGCGAGGTGCTCGGCCCGCAGCCGGATCTCGGCTGCAGGCGTGCCGTGCTCTGGAGCGAGGAGGGGTGCGAGCACGGCCGACAGCTGCGGCAGCTGGCTCGTCACCAAGGCGCCATACGAGTAGCCCGAGAACACGAAGAGGGGTGTAGCGGCAGGGTCCGCAGGTCGTGGCGGTGAACTGTCGTCGTCGGATCTTGGTCGCGTTGCGGCGTGCGGTCTCGGATAGCTCGCCGACGGCGAGCGTGGGAGGCGGGGAGATACGAGTGTCGGTGTGGTGAAGCCGCTGATAGGGGTCGGGGGCTGGCTGGTCTCGTGGCGGAAAGGGTCGAGGATGTGGGCATAGAGGGTTAGGAAGCCAGCGACGGACAGGTAGTCGCCGCGCTCGGCCTTGGCTGTCCACGACGTGCGACCTGCAGACCCAGCGGCGCCTCTGGACGAACCGCGACAAGTGGGCGCGTTAGTTTCCCGGTAATTTTTTTTTCTCAATTCTCAAAGTCCGGAGGATATCATCAACCGCGGAACTGCGAGTCGCATACCTAAAGTTGAAGGTGGCGACCAGGAAGCCGGCCCTCAGCAGTGTCGTGCCGACCAGAGCCACAATGCCGTCATCGTAGCTACCGCCCAAGGGCGCGTAGGGATGGGCGACGATGGCGGCGTCGTGTCGCCAGGGCGGGGCCTTGGGCGACGGCGACAGGCTCCACGGGTGGTAGACGCGGCATTTCAAGACGGTGCCATCGTGGAGGCTCGGGATTGTGAAGGTCAGCGTCGGCTGAGGGAGCATTGTGCGGCGCCGTCGGGCTGTGTGGCGGCTGCTGGCATCAGACAATGGCGTGGTTCCCGCTAAGCTTCGAGCTGAAGCTCCGTGGGAGATTGTCGGTGGCGGGGGTGGTGCTCCACCAAAATGGCAGGACTCGCGCACGCCACTGTCACATTCGGGGGTGTCAAATGCCTGTGCTCTGAGCCTGGGATTCTTTCAGGTTTCGAGAGTTCTCGGTCTGATCCCTTGCTTGCCATTATCAACCATTTCGAAACATGAACTTTTGGCAACATGCAGATCATAAGCAAGCCCCTTCTTCGCACCCAGAGCGCCACATGGCGTCAGCATCTCAAAAACCTGAATGCCGTCGGGTCATCCAAAGCACCGCCCCGACCGAAGGGTAGAAAGAATGCTAATCCGCTGTGGGTGCAGCAAATACCGGCCAATCTAAATGAAATACGTGTGGTTCTAATCTTGCTGACTTCGTCGCCAGTCAGACTCATGGAGCCGACACAGCCAATGCAAGGAATGAAACGACCAGAGAATATGGCTTCCATCGACGGGCCTTGAAACACCGTGGGCAGCTTGTATGTGGAATCGAGGCGGATAAAGTTGAGATATATCTCCGAAACCGGGCGTCGCCCTCGACATCTCCACCGACTCCTCGCGGGCATTTCGAGATCTTTGATCTTTGGCCATCGCCCACCTGGTACTGACACTTTGTGTGCCAACGGTCAAGGTTCCGGCTTCACGCCCCAGGAACGTCGGCGCACGCCGGAATCGGGCGTCTCGAGGCGCGAGCTAGGATGGGCTCAAGCCCGGGGCGCCCACATGCAACAAACGGGGGAGGGGCTGGCTCGTCCGTACGTAATCTTATCTGATCATCAGATAATTGACATCTCTCGGGCCCGGGAAGTTCGCCATCCCTGGACGCCAACCTGCGCCGTCCCACCCTGCTCGCTCCGTCGGCCTTTCCTATTGAGATCATCTGCACCTGTGGGCCCATGCGGCATTTCTTTCTGAGTAAGTCGCAAGTAAAACTCGGAGAGCAGCAGGCGGCTTTTCTCTGGCCTGGGCCGTCAACAAGGATAGCCCGCCCTGATTGTCCTTGTCCAGTCGTCAGAACCAGAGATGTCTTGGGCTCCGCCCGGGCGGGCATTGCAACCCCTGGCTTGCATGCTGTGACCCCGTTTGCTTGCCATGATGAAATAGTACTTCTGGATATCTCCCAGCCCAAGACGATGGCTCGCTTGCCGTCTCCGAGTCCTCTCTTTAGCCGGCTTGGCGTAGAGCATCATTTCACCGGCAAAGTACCTTCTTGTATCAACTTTTATGCTTCGTTTTTGCAAAAGGACCAGGACGCCAAGCGACATGGCTCAACTGCAGCACACAATAGACGTCGACGACCCGGTCTTGCGGAAAGAAAAGTTGTCTTTTCTTCACGGCCCAGTTGATCCCCCGCTTGTCGACTTTACTCTTGGGGAGCTGCTGGACCTCCAATGCCAACACCATGGCACCGAGGAGTGCATCGTCATTCCTTGGACTGGGGCAAGATGGACCTACAATGAGCTCAACCAGCAAAGTTGCCTGATCGCGAGGGCTCTCCTATCCATGGGCATTGGCATGGGGGATCGCGTGGGGATCATGGCCGGTAACTGCGAGCAATACGCCGCGGTATTCTTCGCCGTGGCCCGCATTGGTGGCATTCTTGTCATTCTCAACAATACCTACACGGCGACGGAAGCACAATATGCCCTCGGGTTCACCGGTACGTTCTGAGCCTTGGGCAGAGTGGAATAAGCGGGATCGCATGTGATTTGGTTGGCTAACTGGTGATCCAGAGTGCAAGGTTTTTTTCACCACACGGCGGATCGGACGCTTGAACAACGAGCCGCTGCTCGCCGACCTCGCCGTCCGGGCAGTCTCCCCAACAGTGGTGATAATCCGTGGCGACGCTGGTCGGTTTGTTGCCTACAAGGATGTTATCAAAAGCGGCATTGGATTCAGCTCCCGGAGGCTCCAGGCGGCCCAGATGAAGGTGCTTCCGTACAACGTCTGCAACCTGCAGTTCACAAGCGGCACAACGGGGAGGCCCAAAGCCGCCATGCTAACACACCAGTAAGCGCCACCTCTCCATTCTGGTGTTACTCTGAGTTATACAGCACGCAACTGAATCCCAAACCTTTCTTTTTCTACGCAGCAATCTTGTCAACAACGCCCGCTACATCGGCGACAGAATGCAGCTGGGTCCCTCGGACGTGCTCTGCTGCCCTCCTCCTATGTTCCATTGCTTCGGCTTGGTCCTTGGCATGCTGGCAACGGTGACGCACGGAGGCAAGATTGTGTATCCGGCAGAGGTCTTCGACCCGGAGGCGACGCTGCGCGCTGTGCGCGAGGAGCGGTGCACAGCACTACATGGCGTCCCCGCCATGTTCGACTCCCTGCTCGCGCTCCCGGGAGCGGCCGACCTCAAAGCCTCGGACCTGGCTCTGCGCACGGGAATCGTGGCCGGGGCGCCGGTGCCGCGCCACCTGATGGAGCAGATGGTGTCACGTCTCGGCATGTCCGAGTTCACCTCCAGCTACGGCTTGACGGAGGCGTCACCAACGTGCTTCAACGCCTTCACCGACGATGCCGTGTCGACGCGCCTGACCACGGTCGGGACGCTGATGCCTCACGCACACGCCAAGATCGTCGACCGCGACGGACACATCGTGCCCGTCGGCCACAAGGGGGAGCTCTGCATCGCGGGGTACCAGCTGCAGGCGGGCTACTGGAACAACTCGGAGAAGACGGCCGAGGTGATGCGGCGGGATGAGCACGGGTTGCTGTGGCTGCACACAGGCGACGAGGCCATCTTCGACGAGCGGGGCTACTGCGCCATCACGGGCCGGTTCAAGGATATCATCATCCGCGGCGGCGAGAACATCTACCCGCTCGAGATCGAGGAGCGCCTCGTCGCCCACCCAGCTATTGTGACCGCCGTGGTGGTCGGGCTCAAGAGCGCTCACTACGGCGAGGTTGTCGGCGCCTTCTTAGGCGCTGCTGAAGACCGCAGCGGTGCTGGAGCCAGGCTCCCAGACGACACCGAGGTGCGCGAGTGGGTCAGGGCCAAGTTGGGTAACCACAAAGCTCCTGTGCACATCTTCTGGCTCGGAAGAGATGGGGTCCCTCGCGATGTGCCGCTGACGGGGAGTGGCAAGGTACGCAAGTTTGAGATGGCCATACTTGGGAACCATCTTCTCGAGAACTCTGCCACTGCCAAGCTCTAGCTGGCACTCCTTTAGCTGCCTTATTGTTTGGTTGCTTTTCTTGTTATCAAAGGCGCTGGGCGTACACTGTTCTATCATCAAAAGCACCACTTTAGAAGCCAAGGCACCAACACCACACCCTTCCAGGATCACGAAGGATGTTAGATACGGGCGCACCCTCGATCTTAATTTGCATGGAAAAACCTTGTTCCAGTGTGGGAAGTGTTGGGATGAAAAGCGGGAAGACTAACCTTTATGATCCTGGAACGGTGTGCGTGTGCTCAGGTTACATTAATATTCCGTTACGTACCGGCTTCTTCCGGTTGCCTTACGCTTTCTCATGACTTGCCGAGGCTCCTGTCGCCGGACCCCTGTGCCGAGGGGATGCGAATTTCCCGGCCGAAAGGCAGGTTTTTGGGTTGACGCGTGGGTGGGAATGGCGGGGCGGATGTCGAACGAAATTAATTCGGAGCCGTAGAGCCCGGATCCCTGGAAGCCCGCTTTTGCACTCGCAAGACTTTTGTCCAGATTGCTATCCTTAGTGTGTGATCTGAATCAAAGGAGGCGCCGTGGACCATCCATTGGGTTCTCATACTGGCTACCATCAAGCCCGAACTAGAATGGGAAGGGCAAGCAATGTGAAGGGACAGAGAGAGAGAAAAAAAAAAAAAGCCGCATTCACCACCTGAAGGGACAGGATTGGATGTGATTCACAGCATCCAGCCACGCATAAGCGACGGGGCGGCGCCAAGAACACCAGGACTTATCAGATCTTCCCAAAGCGTTTAAGTAAGGTTATCAGATCCGACCGAGGGGCGCCCGTCAGGAACCCGTTCATGCCCCCTGATTGGCCCCCGCTACCTGAGAAAATGAACAGAAAAATCTGGCTCGACTCCTCACCAACTCCCTCCTGGACAGCTGAGCAGTGCGACCCTCCATCGCCACCTTCCCAACCTGTGACAAGCGTCATGCGTGCTGGCGGCACCGCCGTCAGTCCCCGCCGCTGTCAGTCCAAGCTGCATTGGCGAAATCGAGGGCTCGGATGAAACCTGCCGTCCATGTTTTTTTTTTTTTTTTCTCGTGAAAATTTTCTCGCGCTCTCCGCGGCGCAAGCCTGCCATGAGACATTCGCGTACCCAGTCTTGAGCCATTTGCGGGCCTGCCTACCCGCCGTCTTGCCAGCCCGTCCCCTAGTGCTCCACGCTCCACTTGATGACTTGGCCGGTGATCGGACGATGCTGCCCTGAGGGGTAAGTCCGTGACATATGCATCTATCCGTTCGACGGAATGTGCTTTGGCTTGGATCCAATGGCTGAACCTGCTCGCCAAAGCGTCTGCGTGAAGCAAAACTGCCACTTCGTCGGGTGGTCGAACCACCGCATTGGTCTGCCCAGCAAGCCCACCCCTTTACTGCTTCTCCTCCGCGATCCTTCCCTGCTTGTAGAGCCCTCTCCCATCTCGCACCTATTCTCCCATCCTCTCGTCTCAATTCCTCTCCAATCATGTCAGCCACCTCTTTCTCGCAGCTCTCGCCCAACGAGACCATCGTGAAGCTCCCATACCCATATCACACACCGTACGTCGTGGTCAAGTCGGATCGCACGCATGGCGGCCGCCCGCTCTACAGGCTGCAGGTTGCGGACGGCGTACCGAAGGGCCTCGCCGCCGACCGCGTCTCCCACCCACTCTTGCACAGCGATTCGCTCTCCTTCACGGACTTGGAGGATCTCAAGTCGTCCGAGCGCCCGCACGAATCCAACAATACCCCCTGGGGCCGTGCAAGGCGCTGCCCTTCAGTCGTAGCCGTCTGGGACTCGAAGGGGTCTCCCTCGCCCACTCCCGCACAGCTCTGGCTGCTCGCGTATCTTGTCCATACCGTCCGGCCGGCCGAGGAAGCCTTCCGTCTGACTCTCGACGGCGGCAGCGGCAGCGGCGAGATCAGCGCCGCGGCACTCGCGTCACGCCTGCGCGATCTCATGCTCGCCATTGACCACCCGAAACGCAAAGACCAGAGCTCGTCGCTGCTATCGTCAGCACCAGAACCCACCACCACCAACGGAGCCGCGGCGGCGGCGCCGGAACTGCTCGTCCTCCGCGCTGCCTTCTGGCAGGGCGCCGCGTCTCCATTCGGCCCACGGCCCGTCTGGGCGCCCGACGAGGCCGGCGTCTCGGGCTACCCGACGGCGGCGCTCGACTACCAGCTGACGGACGAACCCGGCACGGCGCTGTGCTGGCACCCGCGGCGGGCGGCCAAGCCGCGCCCGGGCAGCGTCGTCTACAGCCGGTACGTGCCACACCTGCGCGAGACCTTCAGCATGGTGGCGCTCGACTACCGCGACGAGACGCACCTGGACCTGTTCCACACCTGGCAGAACGACCCCCGCGTCAGCCAGGGGTGGAACGAGACGGGCACGCTCGAGCAGCACCGCGAGTACCTCAGGCGGGCGCACGAGGACCCGCACCAGGTCACGGTGCTTGCCGCGTTCGAGGGTGTGTTTTTCGCCTACTTTGAGATCTACTGGGGCAAGGTGGGTATCCCTTTTTTTGCTCGAGCGTTTGTACCCTGGTTGTCGAATCGCTAACCAATCCGCCACAGGAGGACCGCCTGGGCGCCTACTACTCGGCCGGGGACTTCGACCGAGGCCGACACTCGCTCGTTGGCGACGTGCGCTTCCGCGGCCCGCATCGCGTCTCGGCCTGGTGGTCGAGCCTGATGCACTACATGTTCCTGGACGAGCCCCGGACCATGAACCTGGTGGGCGAGCCAAAGTACACAAACAGCACGGTGCTGGGGTACGACTTTGTCCACGGCTTCGGCGTCGACAAGTTCGTCGACCTTCCTCACAAGCGTAGCGGCCTGATGCGCTGCTCGCGTGAGCGCTTCTTCCAGCTGTGTCCGCTTGCCGAGAATGATAAAGTGGTAGGCGGGACTGGAGTTGGACTTGTACCCAAGTTGTGATTTGTAGATTGATTATCTGCTGCCAGTTGTTTGTACGGTCCCCTTGATTTCCAAATAGCGCTCATTTCTTCTTCTTTTCATTCTAGCACAGATTCATATCACGTAACGCTTTCCCTTGGATTGAATCCTCGTCCCTCTCGACCCGCTCGCGCTCCATTGCCGGCTCACAACGGCTCGTCCAAGCCCACTGTGGCTCCACAACGCCCGCTATCAGATGGCGCTAGCTTAGGGCGATGCTACCCAAGGGATCTGATAATCTCTCTTGGCAGTCTTCCTCCATTCACCGTCTCCCGCAGTCCACCCGAGTCCATCCTGAGCCCCTCTTCCCTGGCGAGAGGTTCCCACGTTCCCACACAAACGTTCGAGCCTCTAACGCACGTACTTCAGTTCCACTGTGGCCGGCTGTCCTGGCACCCGGTGGGTCCTTTCCTGGGCGACGATATCGGCGAGGACTTGTGAAACGGGCTGGCCAACGGGCAGGCAGGCTCGAGGCGCCGAGAAGCCCAAGCCTGTCTGTGGATCCTGGAGTCCCCGGTGCCGATCCACCGGCACCATTCAACATCACGGGACAGCTCAAATTCTTCCGAATTGTGCGCCATTATTCATATACCGGGTTCTTAGATCGCCCTGTCCATGGGGACGCGGCCAAGATGCAAATCCCAGACCGCTCCACTCCCTCCCTCCATCTCAGGCTCCCCCTCGGCCTCCATCGGTCCGAACGTGACCTGGCGCCATCCCCAAGCCCATGCCGTATACCTCCCTAGTCCCCGGAACCCAGAAGGACAGACAGTATCATCCCGAAAACAAAAATCGATGACATCTTCGTCCTTGGTATTATACATCCCACAACGCCTACTTTGACAGTATTCGCGATGACAGCACACGCAAGACGACCCGAGGGCCCTTTCAAGGTGCTTGTTATCGGCGGCTGCTATGCTGGCATATCGGCATGTCTCAACCTGCTCGACCTGTGCTCCGGACGTGACCCACGATGTGGCAAGCGTGTAGACGACTCACCTGCTTCGCTTGCCCCTATCGAGGTTGAGGTTACCATCGTCGATGAAAGGGACGGCTACTGTTAGTCGTTGCCGAAAACCCCATTCGGGACAATCAGGAGCGCCCTCAAATTACTGACAGAACGCAAAAAACAACTACCGGCTCATGCAGTCCACATCATTGGCTCGCCGCTAGCGCTAGCCTCCAGCGAGTACGCCGAGAAGGCGTGGGTCAAGTTCGAGGACGTTGCGGCGCTGCAGCGGCCCAACATCCGCATCATCCAAGGCAGCGCCACCCGCGTCGACGCCGCGTCCAAGACTGCAACCGTCACTCCCACGGGGACGACCGAGCCCCGCCAGCTCGCGTACGACTTCCTCATCGCGGCCAGCGGCCTGCGCAGGGTGTGGCCTGTGGTGCCGCAGTCGCTGCGGTGCAAGCAGTACCTGTTTGAGGCGGGCGACCACGTCGACGCCGTGTCCCGCGCGGCCCACGGCGTGCTCGTCGTCGGCGGCGGCGCCGTCGGCATCGAGATGGCCGCCGAGCTGAAGCTGGTGCAGCCGCGCGTCCGCGTCACGCTCGCGCACTCGCGACCACGCCTGCTCTCGTCCGAGGGCCTCCCGGACGAGGCCAAGGACGTCGCGCTCGACCTGCTGCGCGAGGCCGGCGTCGAGGTGCTCATGAACCACCGGCTGCTGGACCAGGTAGACGTCAAGGCGCCCGACGGGACGAGGGCGGTGGAGGCGAGTTTCGCGAATGGGCACAAGCTGCTGGTCGATGTCGTCGTCATGGCCATCTCCAAGAGCGTGCCGTCGACTGCGTATCTGCCCGCCGCTGCGCTTGATGACGAGGGTTACGTCAAGATCCAGCCCAAGTGAGCAAATCACACCTACTCAGGTGTCCAGGCCCCATGCGGAAAGTTTATGGCTGACGCTATGGTGACTTTTTCTTTTTGTTCGGGCTTGTACAGCATGACGTTCCCCGCAGAGACGCCAAACGCCACCAGCCACTTCGCCGCCGGAGATCTGTGTGCCTGGTCCGGCATCAAGCGCTGCGGCGGCGCCATGCACATGGGCTTCTGCGCCGCCACGAACGTGCACCAGGCCATGCTCCAGCAGCTGACGAGCCACGTCCCCCAGTTCCTCGAGCTGGCCGAGTTCCCGCCCATGATCGGCCTCGCCGTCGGCAAGAAGGCCATGAGCTACGGGCCAGAGGTCGGGACCAACTCTGGGGAGGACGTGTTGGACATGTTTTTTGGCGACGATCTCGGATTCGGTAGTAAGTCCATCCGATAGATGCTCTCTATTCTCTGTCCGATGGGCTGACTGGCTCTCTTTATAGTTTGCTGGAATTATTTGAGGCTGGGGGGCGAGAAGCTGGCGTGAGTTCTGGCCCGCCACGTCGCGCCTTACCGGTTAGATACTGTCTTCAACTGTCGACCATCTTGAGCCATTGAACTCTCCTTCATCCCTTTACTGTGGTCGCTGGATAGTAAACAGGGATAGCATGAATCTTCCCGGTCTCCTCCTTCGCTGCAGTGCGGCAGGCAGAGGAGCCCTGCGCACTGCCGCGGCTACATCCTGGCGCTCTATCGCCAGAGGTTAGGTTCTGAGGACCCCTGACCTCTGGCCAAAGATCTGATGAACATTGGGAGACAGCCGCCCGCTGAGGACGCCAGACAGGTGAGCCTCCGGGGCGCGCGCACTCTCGGATGGCCATGGCGGCATCTGGCCCCATCCCCGGGGTCTCGGTAACCACCTAGCGTGGCGGAGGTTCCTGCGTGCCGTCACAGTGGCCCTCGCCCTAGGCCACGCCCTGGCGATCGGATAGGGGCATACTCCTGGCCGTAGAGTATGCCGGCTAGGGATCGTGCTGTCTTATTTCTGGTCCGTCAGCTATGGTTGATGACTCGTGTGTGTCGCCACAGCTGTGGTCCTCCTCTTGGGCGCACCCTCTAGAGCACCTTGACTCTCGGATCAGGTAGGAATACAAACTGACCTTAAGCATATCAATAAGCGGAGGAAGAGAGCCCGACAGGGATTGTCCGAGAAGCCGCGACCGTGTTGGAAGCAGAGCATCGGCAACCCGCTCTAGGACTGGCGGTCCAAAGTCACGTCGGGGTAACATAGCACAACGAAGGGATTATAAGGGCCAAACGGTTGGGTGCAACAACAGGCCTCAGGGTCAGGCTGGGGACGGCAAACACCGTAAACCACCTGTACATAACTCTGGTATGCTTCGCCCCATCTCCCTGGCGCGCTCTTGTGCTTGGCGCGCTGTCGTTCATCAGACCGTCGACACAACAAATGGCGTGCGGGAGGCGATAAATACGTTTCGCGAGCTGGACATGCGTAGGTAGGTGGTTCGGGCGGTCGCCCGGCCTGTCTGTCTGCTAGGGTTAGCTGATCTTTTCACTGATTAACATGAAATACAAAAGTTTGACACATGCCAAGACATTCCAGATAAGTTCAATTCGGGTTCTCTTCGCTATCGTAGCCCATTCTGGTGTTCGTGCTTGTCGTCGCCTTGGCGCTGCTGCTGCTTTCACCGGGGGTCTTCCTTCCTGTAGCCATCATCGTCGCCGCGAGTGTTGACATCAGAGCCGGCGGAGGTCCTCCCTCAGATCCAACAAGGCCACGTGAATTAGGTAGGCGCGCTGGCGTAGGTCGATAATGGCGGATTCTCACATGCTCTCGATAGGCAGACACCCCGATCATCAACCACACGCACAGTGGCGCTCCGAACTCCACGGTTAACATTCACTCCTAGATTCCAGATCGTGGGCGAGCAAGGGTACCCAAGGAGATAGGTGGCTGGCGGGAACAAAGAGCGGCGGTCGAGAATCGGAAAAGCCACTGGAGCACTTTCGGACGAACTTTTCTCTTCGCTTGCCGACCTATAAGTAGCTAACCGACGAACACTCTCCATCGCCGCCGCGAACACAAACACCTTCTTGGCCTACAGATCAGGCAGACTCGATCTACCATTGCTCGAATCTTTCTTCGGATCATTCCAACGTTTATGATCCTGGACGGGTGCACATGTCGTCCATTCTGAAAAATCGTCTCCGCTAAATCGGAACCGTCCCTCACTCCTTCTATCCCCTTGCTCCTCTTCCCCCTCAGGGTGATGGCGCACCCATCTCGCCGCCAAACACACCGTCCGGTGCCCGGGCAGACTTGCCCTTTGCCGACGCCCGGACATGGTCGATCGACATGTTTTCGGCGGGGTTGATGAGCATCACCATACCCTCGGCGCAGTGCCCGGGCACGGAGCAGTACACCAACATGGGATCTTCCGTGCTGACGGTCACCTTGAAGACCTCGTTCTGTTTTCGCAACACGATTGGTGTCAGCAACTCTGTCCTGTCACCCGGGATCCCACTCTGGGCACGAGCCGATGGGGTACTAACCACGTTGGCCTTGCCTTTGAAGACGCCCGACGAGAAAGCACCATGCTTCTTCGCCGCCGGCTGGCAAGGGTGGTCGAAGTCGCCAGTCACGGCGTCGTGAACGCCTGCCACGAATTTGAACTCGAGCACGTCCCCCTTGGCCGCCTTGACGACGTCGGGGGTGTACGTGAACTTGCCCTTGCCGACACTGACCCTGTGCACCGCAGCACGAGCCACGGCGACGGCGAGTGCAGCAAGAAGTCCCGTGCGGATCTGCATGATGGCGATATTGGGCCTGGCCACGCGGGAAAGTCCTGGCGATGATATAACGAGGGAGATAACTTCTAGGAATGAGTGTGCTAGGAGGCAATCTGGATGAGCAGGTTTGAGAGATTTCGAGAGGTGGCTTAACGTTGCGTCCCTTCCGCGTTATATATAGGGGCTTCCGTTCTCTGCCTAGGATCAGTATTTCTTGGCATTGTCGAGGATGTCGGTGGCAACGACGTAAAACGCAAACTATCGCCTCCGCGATTGTTGAAGTTATCGCCCCCAGACACCACAAAATAAAGTTGAGCGGTGATTCATCTGGAGACCGCTGACTTGCATATGTCCAAGACCCCTCATTCGTCCCGTTTTCGAAAAGTCAAGAACCATCGGGCGGACAACCGGGCCTGGGCCCAAACGGCATCTGCAAGATGGACGGGCTGTAGATCCGGTGCCGTGCCGGAGGCTGCGCAAGACAGTTCAGACGCAGCGTACAGCGTGCACGCTACGGATAATTTTGTCGGTATTTACCACCAACCGCGGGGTGACAGGGTGACAGCCATCCATAAATTAGGTGGAAGCTCAAGGAGACATATGCGTCGCGGCAGCCCCAGGCCTCAAAGTGTCAAGAACTAGACGTGGACGGACAAGGGTATATGCACAGATGACATATACTGCCAGACGTCAGGACACGGGATATGTTGTTGGAAACCTGTCGTTGGCAAGGGTCCCCAGAGATTTTCGACGACCTGGTGAGGCTTATCCGGCCGTCTGGTGAGGATAAAAAACTGAGATATATAAGAAGGGGGCTTTGATGGGCCAGCCTTCTGCAGCGTTACAAACGGCCCCCCTGGTCGGAATATGATCTGTCGCTATAACACCGCAGATAGGAAAGGTTGCTTTCTTTAAATATGGGATCCTATGATCTAGAAAGAACGACGCTCGGTAGCCAGACCGATCCAGTGAGGTTTGTTCGCCATGCCCATGCAACCAGTTACGACCGGACGCCGTGCGGATGCCATGCTTGAACCAAAGAAATCCGCCTGATAATGCTAAAAGGCCCAGGCTGAAAGAGACCACTCCAGAAACATACGAAAGAATCAACCAACAAAAGGCCGCGTCGCCTCACAACTTTCTTCCTCAACTCGAGACTGGAGTTGCATCAGCAATCCAAGCAGTTCTCGCGCTCAGTACCGGCGAAGCTCTTAGACGCGGCCGCCCTTCTTCGGCGGCGCCGGCTTGCCCTTGCCCGCAGGCTTGCCCGCGGGTTTGGCCGTGGGCTTGGCCGGGGGCTTGGAACCGCCGCAAGCCCGCTTCTGGAGGCCGTTGTCGGTAGGCTCGACGGTGCCGTACCGGACGACGTAGTCGACCTTGTCCTCGTCACGCGCCAGCAGCTGCAGGGCGCGGCCGTGTACCGAGTCCAGGTCCAGCACGTGGGTCTCGGTGCCGTTCTCGAAGACATACTGGCTGGGCGCTACCGTCTTTGCTGGCTGCTGCAGATCACGGCGGCGACGGCCCGACCAACGCCCGCTGCCGCCGCCGCCGCCGCCGCCGGGATTGATGACGACGACCACCTTGGCGCCCGCGACGTCCAGGGAATCGGAGCTGGCGCACTTGGTGTGGGCGCTCTGGGCCGTGGGCAGGCCGCACGGCTCGTCGCCCATGAACTGGTAGATCTTGAGCTCGTCGTCGCAGCCGCCGCTGCCGGCGCCCACCTCCTTGAACTTGGCCGAGTGGTAGAAGTTGCCGTCGCTGCAGCACTGGTTGGCGCCGATGCTCTTGCAGCGGTAGCCGCCCGACTTGGTGAGCGCGTTGTTGTACTTGCAGCCGGGCTTGGGGTACAGCGTCACGGTGTAGGCGGCCGTGGCGGCCTGCCCGAGGAGGGCGACGAGGGCGACGGCGGAGGTGGTCGTGGTGAGGCGCATTTTGGAGTGCAAGGGGTGAAGAAGGGTAGATGGGTTTGTTGTCTTGTTTGTTTGGGGATGGGCAAGATCGAGAAGCTGACGCAAGCGGTGGTGAAGAGGTGTGTGCGGTTGAGAGTTTCTGAACCGGAATGTAGGTTTGATGCCTTGGTGTATGATGAGGATGCTGTGATGATAGTTTGATGCTTCCAACTATCTCGAGGAGAACAAACGGTGGCCGTTCGGTTAATATATGAACATCATGATCTTGCATCTTAATATTTTGTCTCTATTACGAAACCTCGATCCTCATGTTGCTATTCCTGAACAATCACGACGGGGCCTTGCTTAGTTGGCACTGAAGCCGTCTAGCTGCGGCTTGAGATACCGGCCCAAAGATGCTGATGCTTGGAAGGAGGCTTTGCAGTAAATCCACTTCCTCAATCTCCCGTACGTCCGCGTCGAGAGGCTCATGGCATTCGCCGCACTCGGCACTCGGCAGGAATCCTACCGGAGCTTTTCCTTGCTATTGACGGTAGGCCTCTCGCCTGCATACGTCGTCTCGGCTCGGCTGGCCCTACGGGTGGGGGCCGAGGCGCAGCAACATTGATTTAACGCCGAGAACCCCGCCACGCTTGTGGGTTTTCTTGCGTCGATCACCGTCTTCCCTCCCCCTTTGCGATATATCCGCACGCGGGCAGGACACGCTAACTCTCCTTTACCATCGAACCATATTTCCAAACTGCCCGGGTAGTACGCCGACAGCGCAGTCAGCATGGCCACCACGGCAGTCTCCAATGATAGCACCCAGGCCGCCAGCAAAGGTGCCGCCGCGGCCGACTTGGCGGAGGTCGACAATGCCACAGCGGCAGCAGGGGCAGAAACAGTAACAAGCGCAGGCCCCAATTGGCCACCCGGCTTCCGGCCCTTCCACTCGCTCAAGGACGAGGAGTCTGCCGACGGAACGCGGCACAACCTGCTCAAGATCTTCTGCGACACGCCCGAGGGCCGCGCGTACGACGACCTCGCCACGGACGAGCAGCGCCTCGCCTACATGCGCGCGCACCACCAGGACAACACGTGGCACGTGAAGCCGGACGAGCGCGTCTGGGAGGACTGGGACGAGGGGAAGTGCTACGTCGTCAAGATCCGGTCGCCCGAGGGCCAGGCCCTGGCCCAGCTGGACCCTCCAGGCGGAGGGGAGTGGGAGGACGAGAAGAGCGAGGGTTACCGCGCCTGGGTCGAATTTTTCAAGAAGAACGCGTCGTACATCGAGGAGCTGCAGCCCGAGGACAGGCCTACAGCGTGCTCGGCCGATGGCGTGGGAGAGATATAAGCAAGCTGCCCATTACTCACCCACTCACTGACTCTCGCTTTGGCAGTCATCTTGTCCCACGTGGAAGCAGAGGCATGCTGTATTTGCCGAGCATTCGGCCTGAACCCTCGTACCCATTCGACGACAGCGACGTCGACGGAGATTGAGGCGTCGATTTCATCCCCTTGCCAGGAGGCACTAGCCTGGGCAACGCAATTTGGCGGGATACCTCGGGGTGTTCAACTTGTCGCTAGACATTGCTGCGACGAGTACTGTCGTGATAGCTTGATAGTTTGCACAGGTCCCTAGCTAGACTCAAGGAGAAGACTGTTGACTGAACGAAACAGGGCTCGGGGTCAAAGGTGCGAGGAGCGAATGGAAATCTACAGACCGACTGGGAAGCTTCCCCGCCCACACCGTCAGTCGGAAGTGGCACGGAGAATGGAGGAATGGCCAGAGAATAAGCTGTACGCGTGTCGGGTAGCCATGCCGCGTGGAACCTCTCGGCGCAGGTACCCATATGTCTCGGAGATAGGTGCCCAGATGGGCGGCAGAGCGATGCAGCACACATAGATACAGCCTATACGAGCTGCGGCAGGCGGCGGTCTGGTGTTTCCCGAGCGTGCATCGTTCGCATTCTCGAAGCAAGTACCCTCGAAGGGGAACGATGGGGAAGGAGGATTTGTGCAATCAGTGCAAGGGACATCACCGTACCCAGAGTCCAAGCTTGCGTTTGCTTGTGCGACGCCGTCCCGCCCGGCTGACCTTCGGCGCCGTCCAACTTACCGGTGAGCCAGGAGAGAACCTTAACAGGGGCGGTCAGGGTCTCGCGTGGCAACGACAAACAGAACGTACGGTGAGCCCTGACCGCGTTGGTGACGCGAGGTTAATATCGACGACGCGTGTCAGAATGAAACAGGACCGTTCGAGATTGACTAGGGCGACGGAAACACAGGTGTTCCTGCATGGGTTGGGCAGCCAGGCAGCTGGTCCTGTTCGTTCCTGGGTGTCGGGCGCGCGCGGTGCGAGGCTGCTACAGACTCAGATCTGACCGCGCGGTCGATCGCCTTTCGACCTGACACCTGACACCGCCAGAACCGCCCATGATAGGCATGGGGGTATCGCCAAGCCAGGAACGTTTGCGATTCCGGGAGCTGAATGGTCGCGGATTGATGGGCGATATACACCGCTCCGTACGTGGCTGTCTCAGTTGTGGATGTTCCTGTCGGGCGGGACAGCCCGACGGTCCAACTGGAGCACCGAAGTACCGGAAATCTGGATATCAGTACACCGAGCGCGGCTGGATCGGCGTGGGGAAGCTGATGAGGGACGAATCGGAGGAAGCCCATTGGTGCTTCGACGACGGATGTGAGCGTATGTACGGGCGCGGCGAGGCAGCGGGAAGATAACCATATGACATGAAGGATGAGCGGCTGCCAGGAAGGTTTCACTGGAGCCGCCTTGCATGTGAGTTACGGCTGAAAAAAAAAAAAAAACCTGAGGGTGTCGAGCGCTGAGGACGTTGACCTTGCCAAGCATGTCGCGCCTTTAGCGCAAGCCACAGGTCTGGTGGCGTCTGTTTTCTTATCTAGCGCACGATCAAAGATGGGACGGGGCCACCAGCTCATTTTTTTTTTTTTTTTTTTCTTCCGCGGGGTGGGGAGGAGGAGGGGCATCCATTTGGCCTGGGCAAGGGTACCAACTGCTCCATAGAGACAGTCCCCGCGGTAATAAAGAAAAAGCAACAAAAAACCGCAACAAAGAAACACACTCTAACGGAAATCGAGTTCGTGGTAAATTCTGAGGCTGTCCGCCTCGGCATTGGCTGCCCCAACCAACAACTACCCCATCCCGAGCAACACGCTTTTGGCTGAGAAGCACCCAAAGGACTTCTCAATGTCCGCGTGTACGTGGACACCCCACCCGCACTAGGGATAAGGTATCCAGAGGCAGTAATGCGTTATCAGTGGCAACGCCATGTGGCCTGAGACAGTAGTGGCCGTCCTAATTGGCCGGTCCGAGAGCTGACGCGATGCCACCAGTGGGCGGCGTTTGCACTTAGCCAATGTACCTTCTCCTGGACAGCGACTTGATCAGGCCTCCCTACCGGCCTCCATACGCAATAAGCCCATGCAGCTGCTATCTGGCCCGTCACCGTCACCTATCACGGGCGATGATGCGTAAAAAAAGACTCGGTCTCGATCCGTCGGCTGATGCGCCCGCTGAATTTTTTTTTTTCTGGGACCGCCCGCCAGCCACGCCAGTCCAGCCCAGCCCCATCCAAGATGGGGGCCGCACATCTGAAGACGGATCCCTCATGCTGGACCGGGCAGCCAATGCAACCCTGGCATGCGTAAAAAAACTACTGCCGCATTGGGAAGTCCCGAAGGCACTTATCTCGGTATCCTCCATTTCCACACAATCTTTTGATCATTGCCATGCCAAATCGGATGAGATAGCAGATCCCTCTCCAGGTTGACCCTGGAAATTTTTTCCTTTTCCTGGTTGATACAAAAAGGGTCTGCCCACCCCTTCCCACATGGCGTTGAACAAGCCACCCCCTCCCCAAACCCCCAGGGCCACGTCCAGTGTGCTTCGATGCTTGTCGCAGCCTAGATTGCTGTAGCCTGCAGTGCCTCTCTGGCCTGGTGAACGGGTTTCGTCCGGCAATATTGCTCCCGCGCGTCCGGATTCACTCACGATCGAGTCGCGTGCCCTCACGAGCCCAGTTCGTTGGAAACGGCAAACCACCGGACGACGCGCCACCTGTCGCCATGGGCTGGATTCATGGGGCCAACGAGGCCGTCGCAAAGTCGCCCGTGGGCTACTGGTTCAAGCTCGATGGCTCCGGCCACCTGAAGGAGCGCAAGGGCTCGTACTTTTTCACCGAGATCCGCGCTGGCCTTGCTACCTTCTTCGCCATGGCGTAGTAAGTTCTTTGCCGTTCGTGCCGGTAACTCGGAGAGAGGGTGAAGAGGAGTTTTAGGACCGAAGTTTGCTGACAGCAACCACCCTCTTCCAGCATTATTGCCGTCAACGCCTCCATCGTGAGCGACTCCGGCGGCACCTGCGTCTGCAACAGCACTCCGTCGGATCCTATATGTATAGCCAATGAAGAGTATGCTCTCTGCAAGGTAGGTGTCGCTAGAACTCTTGCGAATGGATCAGGGCGGCCACTATATCCGCCCTGGCCTCACCCACGCCCCTATTTCCTTCCTCCATCGAAATCAAGCGCTAATCTGTGCCGCCGACCCCAACAGAACGAGGTCAAGCGCGACCTCATCACAGCTACGGCAGCCATCTCGGCTCTAGGGACCTTCTTCATGGGCCTGCTTGCGAATCTCCCCGTCGGCCTCGCGCCCGGCATGGGGCTCAACGCATACTTCGCCTTCACCGTTGTCGGCTTCCACGGCACCGGCACCGTGCCCTACAGCGTGGCCGTGACCGCCATCTTCGTCGAGGGCTTCATCTTCTTCGCTCTGGCCTTGCTGGGCATGCGTCAGTGGCTGGCCCGCGCGATCCCCCGCTCCATCAAGCTCGCCACCAGCGTCGGTATCGGGCTCTTCCTGACCCTCATCGGGCTGACCTACGGGGAGGGCATCGGCCTCGTTGTGGGAGGCGTCTCCACGCCTCTCGAGCTCGCGGGCTGCAAGCCGGGCGATCGCAAAGTCGCCGCGAACGGCGATCTGCTCGGCTGCCCGGACTACGCAAAGATGCGCAACCCAACCTTGTGGGTTGGCATCTTCTGTGGCGGAATCTTCACCGTCCTCCTGATGATGTATCGCGTTAAAGGCGCCATCATCGCAGGCATCATTCTCGTGTCCATCATCTCATGGCCCCGCGGCACCGACGTCACCTACTTCCCCTACACGCCCGTGGGCGACAACAACTTTGAGTTCTTCCGCAAAGTGGTCGATTTTCACCCCATCAGACGCGTCCTCAAGGTGCAGGAGTGGAGCGTTGCCCAGTACAGTGGCCAGTTCGGGGTAGGCAACTCCCGCGGTGGCTTCGTCGAATACCAAGGGATGACAATCTGGTGGGCGCTCTACTGACCTCTTGTAGCTGGCCTTGATCACGTTCCTGTACGTGGATATTCTCGATTGCACCGGTACCCTCTACGCCATGGCCAGGCACGCGGACCTGATGGACCCCGTGACCCAGGACTTTGAGGGCTCCACGGTGGCCTACATGGTCGACTCGATCGCCATCTCCATCGGCGCCCTCCTCGGCACCCCACCCGTCACAGCCTTTATCGAGTCTGGTGCCGGCATCTCTGAGGGCGGTAAGACCGGCCTCACTGCCATGGTCACCGGCGTGTGCTTCTTTATTTCCATCTTCTTTGCACCAATCTTCGCCTCTATCCCGCCCTGGGCCACGGGCTGCGTCTTGATCCTGGTCGGCTCGATGATGGTCCGCCACGTCAAGGAAATCAACTGGGACTACATCCCCGATGCGGTCTGCAGCTTTGTGACCTTGGCTCTGAGTAAGTTGTCCAGAACCGCCCTAGGCTGATATTGGGACAAATACAGACGCCAACCCCGCTAACCCTCAAACCCCACTACAGTGCCTTTCACTTACTCCATCGCCGACGGCCTCATCGCCGGTGTATGTCTGTACATCGTGATCAACACGCTAGTCTGGGTCGTGGAGAAGGCTTCCGGCGGCCGCATCGTACCGCCTAACAAGGACAAGAAGGACCCCTGGACCTGGAGGATCCCCGGCGGCGTGCTGCCGCCATGGCTTGTTCGTCTCTCCAAGGGAAAGCGCGACTTTTGGCGCGCCGACGACCGCTCCGTCTCCGAGGCGCAGGCCGTTGGCGCCACCGCGGCTACCGCAGGCGGTGGCGTTCCGCTTCAGGAGGAGCACCATTTCGATAGCAAGGGCTCCGCCGATTCGCCCGAACGGAGGTCCTCGCCGGACCACGGGGCACAGAAGGAGCAGGGTGCCAGTGGTGCTCTGATACCCGAGGCACAAAAGGAGAAGTGATTCCCTTGTCGTTGCCGACCAGAGAGCTCCACCATTTTGGTCTTGTCCAGGTTGAGATCTATTTTTGTTGGCTCTGCGGCACCCTGCGGGCTGGATTGTGCCGGCCGATGCCACGGCGATGTGTTTTGTATAGATCAAGCTGAATAGGCCGACCAGGAATCTCCTAAGTTGCGGTACTCGCTCCGAGCACCGAAAACACAAGATTTGCTGCATGAAACCCAGTCCTCACCTCCAAGAGCTCGACGCAAGACCCCACAAATACGTACGGAGAGCGGGGAGCTCCCTACCTGCCTTGGTTAGTTGATACGAGCACTACAAAGTCTAGGCTGTGGCCTATGCGCGTCCGCGCCAGATCCCTGCCGAAAACCTCGTACGCCTATTTAGTACTGGCCGAATCAATCGCCAGCATCGACGCACTTGACATCCGGGTTCAGGCGGTCTTGGGACCCGGCTTCAAACCGGCGGAAGTCGCTCAAAACGACGCCGTCCCTGGCTTCTCGGCCCCCGATCATAACGTGTCGGGCAGGTAACACAGCGTGCTCTTACTGCACGAGCTTCCCCACGTTGAGTCAAGTGGGGCCGCAGGCTCATTTTTCGGTTGGGCAGAGCACCAACCTCCCGAGACTTTAGCCCGAGCTCGGACATTATCTTAACCCCTACAGAACATGACCCGAGGCCTACTACCGTTAGCTGGGAAATGATATCCAAGTCCGTGGAGATGGCGGTGCTTATTCTACGCGAGCTAACCGGAGCCGATGTTCGGGACCATCGGGGCTTGACATGGAGCGAGCCGAGCTGTTTGAGCGCTTTGAGAAAACTGGCACCGACGGAGAGGATAACAGGGACCGCCATGCGCCAGCGCAAGAAGCCCAGACCTCCTCGGATGGAGGCGATGAGGAAGTCGACTACGAGGGGCTGGACGCTCAAGGACGACTACTCCCTGGCCATCATTTCTACCTGGGGGATGCTCGAGCGCCATCCAGTTTCAGGGCGGTACATCCCTTGGTCAAGCCCGAGCCTAAAAAGCCTCGACCCCGGTGCAATGGAGAAAGTGAGGACTATCACTTACAAAGTTGTGTGAAGGCGGTCTGGAGGTTTGGGGGAGATCATAGAATGTGGGACGCCGTCATACTGGATGCTTGCTTACCCTGATTTTTTTCTTCCTCGAATAATAACGGGGTCCCCCCCTCATACAAACGAGAATTATTAGCCTCCTTCTCACGATTTCTTCGGCCTCCCTCTAGCCCTAACACCTCTGACGAAAGCACAGCTCTCAAAATGCGCCTCGAATTCCCGACGAGCCAAATCTCCTGCCGCCGCCACAGCGTCAGAGTCCACAGAGCCACACGAGGCAGATATGGAGTGCCCACAAGGGCAGATATACGGAAAGTCTATAACTTGTGTGCTACCAGGAGACCTATCGGTTCCCATGACATCGGCATCTCGCGTGGCGTCAGCGGCTCTGACGCGACACTTTCTGAGATGCTGCCTGAAGCTGTCCTTGCGACCCAGATTTTTGCCACAGCGGCACTGGAACTGGCGGCTGAGGTGTTTGGTCGATGTGTTGAGGTGGCGCAAGACGGACCGGCGATCCTTGAAGTCGGGGCACTTGTCGCGTCCACACCAGTGCCGCTGTAATCCGTGAGCAGCCCCAAGGTGTTCTCTGGTGTTATTTGCGTATTGTAGGAGTCAGTGTGGGGCCTGTCAAAGCCTAGACATGACGCCTTGGCGCATGCAGCACAACTTACAGGAGGTCGCTAGAATTCCCAAGTATCTGCTGACAGACTCCGCACTCCTTGGAGATTGTGGATGGGTGGTTCAAGGATGGCGCCCCGCCGACGATGGGCAGTGCTTGAGCCAGCGGACGGGATGGTGGAATATCATCTGCAATAGTAGGCGGTGATGCGAGCGGCGGGAGGGCATCCGGGGTTGGGGTCTCGAAAACAGGTGGCGGGTACTCTTGTTGGCTGGATCGCACTTCCAGCACGAGAGAGCCGACGTCAGGCTCGCGGCTCTCAAAATAAAGCGTGTCCGTCGGTGCCTGTGGCTCGTAGTATCCCAATCGCTCGAGCCATTGGAACTCTGCTTGGAAGTTGTCGCTGGTGAGCTGCCGTACAAATTGTTGCTGTCCAATGATTCCAGGGTTCAGGAAGTCTTCCTGAGGAAGCATAATGAATGAAGGGGGCGGCATGGATAATTGTTGGTATGGGTGTGGCATTCGACGTCTGAAGGGGACCTTTGATGGGATGAGGCTTGGGCTTGGGTTTTTGTAATTGCACAAAAAGCTCGACGGCAAAAGGTATGGAACGTGAGCTTGTGGCAAGGAAAGACACATACATGGCTAGACCAGCATTTGGGCGGCAATGAGACAGATATTAAGCAAGACCCAGGGCACTTGGCGAAGGTGAGCAGCGCGGGACGGACCATGCCTTCAGTATTGGAAAATGGCCGCCTGTCAGCCAATGCCGTCATACTTGGAGTCTGGTCTGTTGCAACAAGCGGCGGACGCCACGCTGGGCCCAAGGCCGTTTTTTCGACTCCTCGTTTCTGTGGCCAGCTCCCGCTCGCGGTACTTTGTTTGCCAGGCACAGCACGCGCTAGTGATGATCAAATGGTCTAGACCGCGCGGCGTCCATTTGTCGCCGACAGGGAAGAGGGAGTAAGATCGGGAAGGATAAGGATATGGCGGGGGGTGTGAGAGGCCACCCACAGCCCCCGATTGGGTGGTGAGGGTTCAGCCTCAAGAACGATTGAGCCCTCTTGACGTCACTGTGGAGAATCAGGGTCCTTTTCCTCCATCAAGGGTCCAGGCCCCGCCTTGGCGGAACTGCACAGGGGTGCTCCGAGCTCGCTGCCGATGACGCGAAAGTGGCACGCTTTCCCTGCCCGGACACGGTCCCATTGGACGGGCGACTCGGTGGACAGCTCATTCTCTGTTCCCCGTGACAGATGACAATGTGTGGTTTCAAGGCTAGGCAATGGACGCAAACTGGGAAGGAAGTGCCGGTGTTAGCTGCCCTGCCGCGATGGTCCAAAATGGCCAAAGCGGCAATTGAAAGGAGCTGCGGGGTGGTTGGAGTGCATCGCAAAGTTGATCATTGCCGTCCTCGGTGATAGAAGAGATAAACACCTAGGGCAAAGCGAGGTTGCGTGCAGCAAACTGGCTGTGCGTTGATTCATGTTGGCGAAGAGAGAAAATGAGACGCCAGCTCTGGGTACCTCGATAGACCGAGCCTACGTCCACTTGCAAGCCCCATTTGCTGTCTTGAGCTCGGCTTGTCGTTCAATTAGGTACAATACACGTAGCTTGAATGGTTGCGAGAAAAGTATACCTTCAATTGCGCCTTGGCTAACACCACCCGCGACGCGGTTTTGCACAGATGGAAGTGGAAATAAGGATCCATGCGTCATCTCGAGACAAGCCGTGCTAATGCCTCAAAAGAAGCCTAACCTGAGGGATGACGGTGTCACACATGCGCGTTTTCCCGCTGGAACCAAACACTAGCAGCCGAGTGGGGTCAGCAGGGGCGGCCACTCAACTGCGCCCACATAGCTGCCGGTTAGCCCCTCTATGGGTGTCGCTACCGCCTGACCATTCAACTTGGCGCCTGTTCGGACAACGGGGGCGCATTTATTCGATGCCTGTCCCACGTTCCACCAGACGGCCCGTTGGTCGCCAAACGGGCGGACTCGGACGAGCCAACACCCGACGAACCCGCTCGGCAAACTTTATCAGATTGATCTGATAAGGAGTCTGCCGGAGGCGCCGAGGTAGCATCCCGCCCCCTATGTAGAGACCTCAACCTGCCAGACCCGGCGTCTTTATTCTCTCGACCTCCCTCGCCTACCTCCTGGGCCTTGTAAAGATCCCGAGACGCCATTCTCCACGACCATCAGTCCCCCAGACTCCGACATACGAATTTCTGCCCGAGGTCATAGGAAGCATGCAGGCTGCAGGAGGACTGCTGCCGTGGCCGTCGCTGCAGGGCTCGATCCAGGCAGCCGTCACCACCACCCATAATCCAGCAAATCCCATCGACGATCCCATCTTGGACCCTCAGAAACGCGCATACATCGCCGACCTCCTCCGCACTCTGCTCGAGGGCCGCGTGATAGTCGGCACATACAACATCGCCATGCTACTCCTACTCCTAGCCTTTGCTGCAGTCCATTTGCATCAAAGCCGCCGCGACAGGAGCAAGTGGAGAGAACGTATTGCCCGGCTCCGCGCCGTGAGAGGAAGTTCTGGGAGCTCGACGCCGCCGGCCGCCAACAGCGAAGAGTTCTCGTCATCCAGCAGCGCCGTCAGCGGGACGGTAAGCCCCGTGGTGCCATGCAAAGATGACGACCAAGAGCATACCGACGTCGAACGACTCCCGCTGCTGCGCTTGTCTGTACGCCACCACCCATCTCGGGGCAGTTTGGGAGGATCGAGAAGTCGTCGGACCGTCTTCAGCCGATTCCGTGGCTGGCTCGCATACCAACCACGGCCCATCCCCATCCTCAACCGAGCTCTGCCATCCAACGCCGTGTCGATATTCGTCCTTGTCTGGGTTGCCATCAGCGTGTTCTTCTTTCTTTTCCGCTCTCCGCTGAGCGGGCCCTACATCTTCGTGCCCGCCGATCGAGCCGGTTTCGTCTTCGTCGTCAACTTGCCCCTACTCTACCTCCTGGCCGCCAAGAACCAGCCCATCAGGCTCCTCACCGGGCGCTCATACGAGTCCTTGAACATCTTCCACAGACGGGTCGGAGAGCTGATGTGCTTTGCGGCGGCGGTGCACATGGGCGGCATGCTGCTTTTCCAGTTCGTGCTGGCGCCCCCGTGGCTGAACCCGGTGACTCCGTGGCAGTACTTTACAACCCCACTGATCCTACTTGGCCTTGGCACCTTTATTTCGTACGAGCTCCTCTATCTTACGTCTCTGGCATCGATTCGGCAGCGGTGCTACGAGCTGTTCTTGGCTACCCACGTCGTGCTCCAGCTGGTCGCGCTTGTGCTTCTATTCTTTCACTTCCCCACCTCCCGGCCTTTTGCTCTTCTCTCGCTCCTCGTTTTTGCACTTGATCGGGCTGTGTGGCGCCTGAAAATCAAGTCTGTCAGTCTGGATGCCGATCTTTGCATCCTCCAGGACGGCGAGACCCTCATGCTCTCTGCCGACTGGGACATCCCTTCATCCCCGGTTTCTTCTAGATCTTCGGGGCTTCAATCCGCACTCTCGCGAGTCTTCGGCCGCAAAGACATCACGGCTGGCTGGCGGCCCACAGACCATGTCTTTCTTACCGTCCCGGCCTTGGGTAGGACACACGCACTTCAGACGCATCCATTTACAATTGCGTCTGGGGCCCCTTTCAGCCTGCCTAGCCCCGAGGATGGTGAATTGGCTGGGGGGTCGAGAGATGTCGATGATACTGTCAGCAAACCCACGCATGCATGGTTCAATCTTCTCATCCGGACGCACTCTGGCTTCACCAAGGATCTACTTGATCACGCACGAAGGCTAGGGTCGTCGACACGGTCGCCATCCCTCCCTGCTGACCCCGTCCGTCTCCGTGTTCGACTCGACGGGCCGTACGGCTCCTGCAAGGCCTTGGATATACTTCGAGCCAGCGACACCGCCATTCTCGTGGCCGGCGGGAGCGGGATTGCTGTGGTCTACAGTCTTGCCGCAGCTCTGTTGCTGGACGGCCAGCGGCTGCTGCACGACGCTGGGGAGACCAGCTCGATAGACTTGGATGACGGACTGCCGTCGGCTCCAGCCCCTGCTGCCGTCGCAGCACGGCCTGGACGGCAACGTGTGCACCTCCTGTGGGTGAGACGGTCCCGTTCACATGCGGACTGGATCCCGCAGGAGCGTCTGGACGAGCTGGTTCAGGCGGGGCTCAATCTCATTGTGCCGGAGCCGACCAACGAGGCCGGGAGACCCGACACGGCGGGCTTTGTGCGAGAGATCTGCCAGAGCCAGGCCTCTCCCGACGCGGGGACGGGTGGGGTTGGTGTCGTCGTCTCCGGGCCGGACGGCATGAACCGGGAGGTGCGTAACGTCTGCGCCGCCGCTATCGGAGACGGCGTTGACGTCAGGATCGCGGTGGAGAAGTTTGGGTGGTAGCCGGGGGTCGTTCATGATTTCCTATGCACCCTTCCAGGGCCGTAACGCTTGATTCGGGCGAAATCAGAAATTAGAATCGGGCATAGTAAGGAACAAAAAAAAAAGAAAACCATTCCAGTATCCCCAAGTGCTGCCAGATGCTGTTTACTGAAATGGGGGAAGGGTCCCCAATTTTGCTGCTTATAAATCTGTTGGTTTCTAGGTGGTTTGCAGGTAGGCATCTGACAGCACGCGAGAGGAAAAGCATAGATTTAACATTTATAATCCGAGAGGGTGGGTATGGTTTATAATGTTGATCACTAGAGAAGACGTGCTCATTTAGGGCGACGCCATAATTACTCCCTATCCATTGGCCGTCTTGGATTCTTGGATTATGGCAAACGCGCAAAGGTTTGTTGTAATCGCTGGCTGGTCCGCGCCCTTAGTCGGCCCAATAGATCAGGCCGGCTGACGGCGATATTCGAATCCCAACGGAATTTGATTGCCAACCGCCAGGATCACGGGATTCTATTTGTGCTGGCAAGCGCTCGTCGGGCCGGGGCTTGTGGAGGCTTCGTAACCCCGAGGCGGCGGGCCATTGACGGAATTAAAGGACCCTATCGGATGAGATAATGGCTCGCCGCTTACACCGTCCCGTTACCGGGCGGAGATGGCGTCGTTAACTCCAGTAAAATCGACGGAGCATGACTTGAGCCTCACGGAGGCTCGAGGCCACAGCTGTTTCAGAACGGTCCGACCCCGCAGAATATTTAAACATGTTTGTCTTCTCCTCTTCTGGAGACATGGATATGCTTCCATCCCTATACTACTCTTCTCTATCTTAGCAGACCGCCATCGCTACCCTCAAGCTCCAGCCATTTAGGACCCATAGGCCTCGAACCAGCGCAACGCAGCCAAGATGGCCCCCTCGACCATTATCCTTATCACCGGTAAGCTGCAACGACGTCCTCTATCTCTCCCGCTGCCGCATCCAGATGCTAATAACAATAAATTCCCAGGCGCCAACGTCGGCGTCGGCTTCGCGTCGGCCAAGGTGATCGCAAGCTCCTCGGACAAGTTCCACGTCTTCGTGACGGGACGCAGCCTCGCCAAGGCCCAGGGCGCCGTCGCCAAGCTCGAGGCGACGGGCGAGCTCAAGGGCACCGTGTCGCCGCTGCAGCTCGACGTGACCGACGTCGCGTCCGTCGACGCGGCCGTCAAGGCCGTCGACGAAAAATTCGGCCGCCTCGACGTGCTCGTCAACAACGGCGCCATAGGGTTCATCAAGAACGAGGCCGGCGAGGTCGTCCAGGACGTCAGCATCGAGGACACCTTCAAAGCCCTGATCGCCACCAACGTCGCGGGTCCCTACACGGCATCGCGCAAGTTCAGACCCCTGCTTGCGAAATCGGCCGATCCGCGCATTATCCACGTCTCGAGCGGCATGGGCTCCATCGACGGCACGCCGAAGCTCGCAGAGGCGTACAAGCCGTTTGGCGAGAGCGGGATACCGTATGCTGTCAGCAAGGCCGCGCTCAACATGATCTCGGTGGTTGAAAAGGTCGTCTTTCCCGAGCAGAAGACCAAGATCTTCGCCATGTGCCCCGGTTTCGTCGTCTCCGAACTCCGCGGCAGCGACGAGGCGGCCCGCGCTGGGTGGGGTGGTGCGGGCGACCCTGCCGTTTCGGGGCAGACGATGCTCAGCATTATCGAGGGCGAGCGTGACGCGGATGAGGGCAAGGGGGTTCTGCACAAGGACGGTGTTTACTCTTGGTAGCGAAACGTTCCACTGTCAGAACCCGAATTTTGACGGGTCTGAGGTGAGATTGGGTTCGGAGTTACCCTCGGTTGTAGCATTGACTCCTCAGAAGCGATTTGCACTATACCGGTTGCCTTGAATGTTGACGATATTCTGCATGAGTCGAGCTGGTCAATCCTTTTCTCCCTCAAAGAAGCAGCCTTTCCTTAGAACAAGGCGTCCTTAGGAGTACTCTAGCTTCGGCCCGGGCCGGGCGACGCCAGCAATCCAAGTGCTCGAACCAGCGCCTCGCATTTTTGCGGCCGGACAAGCGCAATAATGTGACCTGCTATCACCTCAAGGGTTAGGGAGAAGCACGAGTCCAGAGCGAGTACATTCTGCCGGCATTTAGCCTAAACCTCTGCTGTGCCACAAGAACCCATTCCAGCCGCTTGTTCACACGTCCCGTCGGGTGTTACGTGCTACAGCCAACTACACCAAGGCATCTCAAATACCCAACGAATCATTTTGTAAATCGCCTCAACCCATCACCCGGGTCCGGATGCGCACCAACCATGGCTAGATATCGATGCCCCCAAGTTTCCCCGCACCTGCACGGCAATCCCTTATCCGCACCCCCAAGCCGCTCGATCAAGAGACGAGCTTGTTTTCGATGACACCCCAGGGCTGCAGGCTCTGGAACTTCCACCAATGGGAGCGTCCTCCAGCATCGCTCTCACATCACGTTCCCCGCATGGGCCGTTCTTGACCATCAACGGCCCGATGGGAATGTGTCTGTCCACGCGATATGCCATCCTCTCCACAAGTGCTGCCGTAGCATCTGTACACGCACTGTCGCACAACACATGCGCGAGCTCCCACCACTCCGTGGCTGGGTGGTATTCCGGGGGAGGGGAAACGCGGGGAAGGACCAAGCACGGAGCAGGTTTTGGGGCGCTGCTTTGCTTTTCATAAGACGACGGCCATGGACCCTGTCCGGAGAGAATCTCCGTGATGCCCGGGACATCCTCTCCAGTGCACTTACAGCAACGACGGCGAACAGGGCCACTCGACAATGTCCAGCGAAGCCAAACCGGCGGCTGCCGCCCCCGGGGGCGTAGACGAAGACCTGCACATCGAGCAGGGAGGGCCGAACCAGCGGCTAACGCAGCTCAACGATGCCGGCCTCGACGACAAGATCCTCAACTCGGAGGCGCAGGAGGGAACCAAGCGAGAACACAGTCTCGGCTTCGTCCAAGGGTTCAAGACGTACAAACGTGCCGCGTTCTGGAGCGTGCTGATCTCTTGCACGGTCATCATGGAAGGTGAGCTGGCCGTGGGGATTGCCGGTGAGGATATTGAATGAGACTGATAGGGGTATCTCGAGATCAGGTTATGACGTGGCGCTGCTCGGGTCTTTCTTCGGGTACCTGGCTCACCCGTCACGCCCTTTCACATTTCATCATTCTTTGTCAAACCACGGTCAGAAAAACCAAAACCAAAAGGGCTGACCAACGGAACCCCCATCTAGATACCCTGAATTTCGACTGAAATATGGGGAATATCTTAACGAAGAGCGCGGGTAAGTTCTGTATATCCTAGCCTCTGTCTGTTGACAACACCTAACACGGTTTCTTATCCTCTTGTAGCTATCAGATCTCTAGTCGATGGCAGCAGGTTAGCCTCCCACATCCCACATCTTAAACTTCTCTTCATGATTCCCCTTTCCACGCCCGAAGCAGCTCCAAAACACGCCTGAGGGTTGCTGGTCTCCTCTACTTCTGAGACAAAGCTGACTGCAAAACAACAGGCCTTCAACAGTATGTCCGAATCCTCACTTCTCAGTAACCGGCAGAAGCCGAGGAAGCCGTCGAAAATCTGTATGTGAACAAGAACTGACACGGCAACAACCCCGTGAACAGTTTCCAGCGCTCTCGCGAATATCCTCGGGGCTCTGTTGAACGGATACTTCACCTCAAAATACGGCCACCGCAAGGTCATCATGATCTCGCTCGCGGCTCTCGCCGGCTTCATCTTCGTCGTCTTCTTCGCCCCGAACATCCAGACCCAGCTCGCGGGCCAGATCCTCTGCAACATCCCCTGGGGCGTCTTCGCCACGACGGGCCCCGCCTACGCCAGCGAGGTCACGCCGCTGGCCATCCGCGGCCACCTGACGGCCTACGTCAACCTCTGCTGGTGCATCGGGCAGTTCATCGGCGCCGGCGTGCTCGCGGGGCTGGTCAACCGGGAGGACGAGTGGAGCTTCAAGATCCCGTTCGCCATCCAGTGGCTGTGGCCGGTCCCGCTCATCGTGGCCGCCTGGCTGGCGCCGGAATCGCCCTGGCACCTGGTGCGCGTCGGCCGGCTCGAGGACGCGCGCCGCTCGCTCGAGCGCCTCTCGGAGCCCCACGAGCACCGCCACCTGGACGAGACGCTGGCCATGATGGTGCAGACCAACAAGATGGAGCTCGAGGAGCGCGCTGGCGTCAGCTACTGGGACGCCTTTCGCGGCACCAACCGCCGGCGCACAGAGATCGCCTGCATGGGCTTCCTCTCGCAGATCACCAGCGGCGGCGCCCTGTGCTACCAGGGCACCTTCTTCTTCCAGCAGGCGGGGATCCCGGACCGGACGGCCTACTACATCGGCCTCGGCGGCACCGCCATTGCCTTTATCGGAACCTGCTGCTCCTGGGCCCTGATCTCCAAGTTTGGTCGACGCAGGATCTGGCTCGTGGGCTACCTCGGCCTGGTTGTCATCCTCTGGACCATTGGTTTCCTGGCGCTTCCGCCGCAGAACCTGCCACTCGCCTGGGGTCAGAGCTTGCTCTCTGTTGTCTGGCTTGGCGTCTACAGCCTGTCAACCGGTCAGTACCAGGCTGCATGATGCATGCCTATGAAGGAAATAAAAGGGAGACTGACATCGAGGCAATCGGTAACAGGGCCAATCATATACACCGTGATCTCCGAAATTGGTAGGGACTTTTTTTTTTTTTTTTTTTGTTCAGCGGCACTGTGCCTATCCCTTTCCATGTCGCTGACCAGCCGCCGCAAATAGGGTCCACTCGGCTGCGGACACAGACCATCGTGCTTGCTCGAAGCACCTATTACGCCGGAAATATCATTGGCAATGGCACGCTGAATGTACAAGCTCATAATATTATCCTAACCATGTGATCCGATTGCGTACAGGTGCACTAACAACAGCCCTCTGTAGCCGAAAATGATATCTCCTGGCGACTGGAATCTCAAAGGAAAGACGGTATGTCAAACAAGCAAGCAAGACACTCTTGCCTCTTGGATGGACTCCTTGCTGAATTTCTGCCCTTCCAGGCCTTTTTCTGGGCGGGCGTCGCGACGTTGATGCTCATCTGGGGCTATTTCCGCTTATTCGAAACCAAGGGCCGGACCTTTGGAGAGCTGGATATCATGTTCCAGCGCGGGGTCACTGCCCAGCAATCGGCAAAATACAAGCTGGAAGGCGACGATATTTACGTGGCTAAGAACGACGAGTCGGCGCCGGCAGCTGCCAGCTCCCAGAAGCAGTGAGGGCGGTGGCTGAGGTCTGGGGGGGGCATGGAGGGGCAGCCGAAGACAGAGCTTCCACGGGGAGCCTGTAGGAGGAAGGCTAGGTTTCGTGATCTTGGGATCTGCAGAGGATTGTTCCCATTATACCACCCGATTTTGCCACATTAAGGCTCTTTTGGGCAAACCGTCGGGGACGAGCTAGCCCACGACCTCCATTCGTTGGCTCATTCATCGTGGCGACCGGTAGAGTGTGAATAGCCCTGATTGGATCTGCTCGTATAAATGCCGGTGGGCGTGGCGTTGATTGGCTGCAGGAACACGAGATTCGTTCCCCGGGCCAGGGCCCAGTTCTGAGTTCTGTTATGGAACGAGTCGGCCAAGACGGTTGGCGGGAAGATTTAGTCGGAGATGACGTGATGGCTGCTGCCAATCAAGCTTAAATCTGCCCTGGAGTTGATTTGTATTTTTGGTTGCTGCCTGGGAGGAGCCGCGGTGCTTTTTGTGGGGAGGAAATGATCAAAGTCAATGCCGGCCTTGTCTCGCCGAGGTTTCCGAGCACTCAAGCTGCCCCCAGCGCGTGCTATCACGACGAAAGAAAATGCACTGTGCAGTCGTTGGATGGCTTGACCGCCTTTGACGACACAGGGGCGACGGCAACGTGGCATAGCTTGGCCGTCGGCGGCGAGCGGCGGGATAACGGCGAGAATCTGACCTGCATCCCCTGTCTGTCATGGACCACCTGCATGGCTGGACACCCCCGCGGCAGGGCCGACGTCAAGTTACATCGGCTGCTTCGAGAGACGCACGAGAGGAGGAACAGGCCGTTTGGTAGCTTCTTGTGGTCATCTCTACCGAGGCCATGCCTAATCCATATTTGTGATCGCCTTCTCCAGCAAAATCCACTACGGCCACCAACACGAGGTGGCACCTAGGCCCTCCTCCAGGGCTGTCAGCTCGCCTGCCGGCCGGGGTTCTGCTGCTCGTGTGATTCGCCGGCCTGCCCCGAGATGCGGACATCATTCGAGCTGTGCTACGTACCCTACAGCCGGATAACCCGCCAGCCCGGTCATGGGTCATGACAGGACCTGCATGGATGGTTACGCCCAAGCTAGGCGTCTTCCACAGGCACCACTGCGACCTCGATGGTCTCTCCGGCGACGGCTGAGGAGGCTGCAGCGGGTTCTCGTATCCCACGCGCCCGGGGTCAGGCAGAGCAGGTGGCGGACATGTATATCTCCCCCGCTGGCATGTGTATAAATATCGACCATCGCCCTCATCCTCGACAGATAACTCTCGCCTCGAGCAGCACCAAGAGCCGAACAGGACACGCCGACCTCGACAAGAACCTCTGCTTCCTTCGCTCAGCTCCCAAGATGAAGTTCATCGCCCCCGCCACCCTCCTGCTCTCGACCGCGGCCGCCATGGCCATCGAGCCGCGTCAGGCACCCGACAACGTCTTCGTGACCGTCACGAACCTGCAGTGCCAGCCCCACGGCACCACCTGCTTGTACGTTTTGTATCCCTAGCCGTCTCCGCTCGATAACCTATCGCTGACATGCGTCAACTGCACCCAGCTACACCTTCGAGGTCCGCTCGTCCCCCGGATCCGCGCCGCTGATCTGCAGCGCGCGGACGCAGGCGGCCGGCACGATCCCGACGGTGCCCAACGAGCCGTGCGCGGACCCCAACGCCGTCTTCAGCTTCGAGCAGCAGGGCGCCGGCAAGCCCGCGTCGTTCGACATCACCTGGACGTCGAACTGGGCGCGGGGCGTGCAGAAGATCCACGGCTCGCACGCCTTCTCCAGCGGCGACTTCAAGACGGACAACCTCGGCACGCAGAGCTACGTGGGCGCCAAGCAGTTTACCATCAGCGGCCTGACCACCAGTCTTATCATCCGGGAGTAGGAGGAGAGGGAAAAGGCCGCAAGATAGGAAGGAGAGATAATGTGTGGTGTTGAAAGGATACGCCGTACGGCCGGATGATTGTTACGTTCCAGGTTTGGAAAGAAAAAATAATTACACAATAATCCACGATTTATTGTCCCCGGACCTTCAGCCAGCTACCTACACACAGCCCTCGACCTGGGTGTAAAAATACCCCCAGCAAGCGCCTATTCTATATACAAGAAGCAAAGACCAAACGGGGCAGAATCATGCCCTCTCGTCAACGCAGGCTTTATAGATTCTCAGTTGCTCGGCGCCAGACCCCCGTCTAGCAGGTAAACACGGGCGGTCCGGCAGGGGTGTAGCTCCTGGCGTTGTACATGTTGATCAGGATGCCCGGGTCGGTCGGCTTGTAGGCGCCGGGGAAGGCGACGAGGTTCGAGGGCTTCTTGGAGCCGGTGCCGCCCGAGACGTTGATCTGGGCGCACGAGATGTAGAACTGCGCGCCGTTGACCGAGCCGGCGTTGTGCAGGGCGTTGTGCTCGGCGCGGAAGAGGTACTGAGGGTGGGTTTTCGCCGTGAGTACAAAGAAAAAGAAAAAAAGGTATACAGACATGATAATCATGTAAAGGAATCAGAGCAGCTTACCTCGCCATTCTCGATGCACCTCGGGATGGGGAATGTTGCCGACGCCTTGTCTGTCATGGGGCAAAAGCAAAACGGTGTCAGCAGCAGTAAAAAAATCCCCCGACTCGTCGGAATGTGAAAGGGAGCAAGTAGTAGGCCTCACTCATGCTGGCAAACTGCAGCCCGCCGTTGCTCCCCGTCGGCATCTCCTGGTAGACCTTGAACCAGACGGCGCCGGACCCGTCCCAGGACGCGGCCGTCTGGCCCGCCGGCACCTTGGCCATCCAGCCGCTGAGCGGGCCCGGGTGGAAGATGTTGGGGGCCGACTGGAAGGTGATGGAGCCGCCGGCCTGGACGCTGTACGTCGACGCCGTGCTGCGCCCGCCCGCCTCGAAGCACCGGATCGCCTGGCTGTTGACGTTCTCGACCGGCCCGTTGGACTGCCAGTTGGCCGTGCGGCGCACGTACTGCCAGGCGCTCGTGCCCGCTATGTTGGGGAACGTGTCTGGTTGTGGACGAGGGGTCAGTCGTGGTCACAGTATAGACCTGGAAGAAGCGACGCTCAGAGGAGGATGGAACTCACAGTGTCCCGAGACCGCCGACACCAACGCCAGAGCAACGACGGATGCCTTCATGATGCTTGTGGGCCACTCAAGACACGGGAGAACAAATTCGAGTCTCAAGGCGTTCGAGCTGTCGACGGTGGTTGTATGTGGCCTTCGGTAGAGTCGAACCGAGCGGGATAAAGACACCATGCAGAAGGGTACCACCGGTGTCAGGGATGCAGCAACAAGAAGGGGAATCCGCCGCCGCAACACATGGATATATAGAGAAAGGCCGAGAGCCCCCATCCTCTACGCCAGGAACGCTCTGCCGAGCCAAGAAAGTAATGCTACCCTCGTGATGCCAATACTTGGCTCGGGATCCCTCCCGCCACGACGAAAAGACACAAAAGTAAAAATAAAATGATATGACACAAAAATGGGCCGTGATGGCCACCTTCTCGATGCGCGCGCAAACACACAAGCAAGTCGGGAAAAGGCTCCGAGACCACGGCACGTCCCAAAACAGTCCTAGCGGCCAGCGTCAAGCCAAAAGAAAAATATATTGTTCTTCGCATTTAGCCAGCAGGTCCGGTTAAATCGACCGCCCAGGCACGGGGCCGCAGACCTACCGCCTACCTATTAAAACAAACACAGAGCGCCCACAAAAAAAAACCTGGCATCGGTACTGCTGGGGTAGCACGGCAGTCTGGGGAACAGCTGTGTGGGGTCACCGGAACAGCGGTTCAGCTGCCGAGGCTCTGCGGCAGCCAAGCGAGAGCGTGGACGGTAATGTGCCACGCAGATGGGGACCATGCTCGGGACCAAGCACTGCGAGCCAGACCATCTTTGGCACGGCTCGCTCGCTCCGATCAACCTCAGCTGACACCCACCTTTCCAAGAGAAAAAAAAAAGAAAAAAAAAAGGAAAAATCGCATTCCGGCCATGGGCCAGGTATATGGTCTAGGTAACAGCCATTTCCTCCCGACTCCTTTTCCCCCCAGTTCTTCCTGTACCCAAAGCTCCGACACTAGTGTCAAAGAAACGACCCGGAAAAGGCGCGAGGAAGGGAGTATTAAAGTGTTGGCAAGCGGAATAGCAACGGGGGAGAGAGCTACATGGAGAAAGTAAGCTGATGGAAAAAGAAAACGACAGCATAATTCAGACACAGTCCTCGCGAACTAGGAATGGGAACGGAAAGCAAAGTGCAGACAGGGAGGGTAGCAATATGGTAGGAATCATTAACCAACATCTCTACCAAAAAGCATGAGCGACATGTAGGCCGTATACTCGTGAAATCGTGACTGGATGTTTTCAAACTTCGTCAAGAGCAATACATGCCAATGAAATGTGTATGAATGGTGGGGTAGAAGAAACAGTGGTGAAACAGGATCCGTCCGAGTTGAGGATTTGAGAGCATGCAAAATCGCACACGGGTCGCAGCCGCGAGGCTGCTTGGATCAGGAGCCGCCGGCGATGCCCAGGCCAAGCCCTCTCGTCGTGGCCGTGCTGCCGCCCACGGTTGTGTTCGTGCCCGTCCGCTCCCTCATCCGGCGTCCTTCCATCAAGCCCCGGAGGCCCCTCTTCTGCAGTCCGATGACGCTGCTCAGCTCTCCGTTCCACACCTCGCGGGCGACGTCTCTCTCGCTGTCGAGCTCCGAGCTCCACTCGCTCCCAGAGACGCTGGCCGTGGCCGACATCTCTGCGCTCTCGGGACGCTGCGCCCCCGCCCCGCCGTTGAGCCTCATGTTCGCCGTCTGGCCCGTGAGAGCGCCAACCACATCCTTTCCGCCGACTCCGAGACCGCCCATGCCGATGGAGTCTGTGGGGCTCAGAGTATCCAGTTGGCCGCTGGGAACGAAGAAGTTTGGGTTCAGGGACCCGTCAATGCCGCGGCCGCCGCCAGCAGCCATGGCCGTCGCGTTGAAGACGGCCGCCGCGTTGCGGCTGTCGAGCAGGGTGTGGAGGCGCTCAACCACCGCCTCGAGCAAGCCGTCTATCCTATAGGGGCGCGCTATTTGCAGCAGGCTGCACAGAATCTGGGGCGTGCAGAGCGGCGAGCTCGGTGGCGCCAAGCTGCTGGTGTACAGGAAGTGCAGAAGCGCCTGGAGAGTCAGATATGTGTGAGGCAGGTACAGGCACCGCGGCCTCGCGTTGGGCGGAAGAGTCCTTGGGGTCGGCGACGAGTTTAGCGTGGTCAGATCCGCTGGCGGGCTCATCATACTTGCAGAGGCCCCGGACATGCTCGTCCCGGCGGTGCTTGGTGGCTTGTTGCTAGTCGAGCTCGAGCCCGACACCATGGTGCTCATGGACCCGTTGCTCTCCACAGTGTTCCGGCCGCTGGAGTGATTGGCGACACTGACCGACGCGCGCATGGTTGCGCCGGGCGTCGACCGCAGCGTAATGGCGTCATTGCCATCCTGCGTCGCCGTACCTTCGCGGAGGAGCTGGACGAAATAAGGCCCCCATCGCCGGGCAACGATCCGGCTGTTGACGGGAATGCGCTCGCCGCCGATGCAGAGTATGTCCATGTCTGCGAGCTCGCGCATGATCAGGGCCTTCTCGCCCAGTTCTTCGGATGCCCGCGAGTGCGACCGACCACCTGCCGTGGCGCCGGCCTTGCGAGCAAGACTGAGGCCGGGTCCCGTGTACGGACTGCTGGCAGAGACGAAGCCAGACATGGGCGCGGTTTTCCTCGGGTTGTCGTAGAACCCGAACGCTTCCAGCTCGACCATACAGACGTTGGAGAAGTTGATCCGCCGGTGGTTGTAGTCGTCGACCAGACTCCGCTTTCTGTTGCCCAGGATGACAAATGTATTTCTCCTGTTCCACAGAACTCCTCTGTTCCAACTTCCTTGGCTGAACACGCTGCCACCAGCATCGATCTTGGACCAGGTCAAGTTTCTGAGGTCGAGCGCCCAAAGAGCATACTCTTGCTTTGAGGACGTGAGGTACGTGCCGCTGACGACAAAATGCGTGTCGATGACGCCTCCGTTGGGAAACCGCAGCCCGGGAGGCGAGTAGGTTCCCGACATGGGCCTCTCTGACAGCGAACCATCAGTGCCTCTTATCTGCAGCTCGAGCTTCACGTCGAGGAAGTTGTAGTTTGAATAGATCAGCATCGACGACCCGGGCTCGCGGGCCTCGTGGCTGATGCTGTCCTGCCTCATCATTCCGCTGGAATTCGCCTTGCCAATCTTTGCGGTGACCGACGGCAGCAGGGGAGCCACGACGCTCCGATAGGCGCCGCAGCTTTTTCCGAGGGGCTGCGTCGAGGTCCACTTGAGGCTCCGCAGGTTGAAGACGCTAATCTGCTCGATGTAGTGATTGTTTCCGTCCTGTCCTCCAACCACAATCATCTCTGCGCCACCCGTGCCGTCTATGCTGATTCCGATTCTGCCTTCGTTGACGCCGGTTGATGGATTGTGGTGCAAGGCTGAAAGAGGTGCCTTGTGGGAAGCGAAATGGGCCGACGACGGCAACACGCAGGCGCAGTGCGCGTATCGTCCCTGCGGCGCGTCTTGCGTGGGGATGAAGGTCCACGTCTTGGTCGGAACATCGTAAATGTGGACGTCCGACATGACCGAAACCTCGGGCTGCTGTTCCTGACCAGGTGACGATTGGCTCGGCGAGGGCGACATGCCTCCGTAACAGACCAGCTTCGTGTCGCCAAGCGGACACATGGAATGGAAGTATCGTGGGGGCGGCAGGTCTCCTGTTGTGTCAAGCTTGGTCCAGTGCCGCCTGATCAGGTCCAGCTCGTAGAGATCCGAAGTCAGAGGCGCAGGCCGACTGCGAGACAATATCCTCCCGCCAAAAACATAAAGCTTGTCCCCAAGAACAGTGGTCGTTGCCCCGACGAGCGGGTGCGGCTCCTTCCCCGTCGTCCTGTGGACGTTGCACATCAAGCCAGAGAGGTGCGACGAGCCGGTAGACGAGGGAGTGCCCACGGCGGGGCCGATCGACGGCGTTCCTCGCTGCTGCTGTTGTTGCTGCTGTTGCTGCTGCTGCTGCTGGCCAGCCTGCGGCGAAGGCCCACCGGACGAAGGGCCAACGCTCTTTGGCGTCAGATTCTCCCTCGGCTCTTCATTCATCTCCTGCCGCCCCAGGCTCGCAAAGCTGCTGCTCATACTTAAATCGCCGGGCTGGTTTCGATGGAGGCCTTGACGCAGAGGCATTTCGACGGACGAAATCGAGTTCATGGAGCTCGTCGAGTTCATAGAGGCCATGGATTCCATAGTAGTCGTCCTTTCCATCCTTGGTCTCTCCAGTCGTTCGGCCAGCACCCCAGATATGCTGGCGGGTTGTTGCGACAAAGAGTTGGCGGGGGTCGGTGTAGCGGGCGTGGAGGAGGGGTGCGGCGGGGGCTCGGGCAAGGGTTTCTCGAGACTGGTCTGGAGGCTCAGATTCCGGACATGTTGATGCGTCTGACCCGCTTGTATTCTCGACGAAAAGGACTTCAGGCCGCGCTGGGAGGGCTGGCGGGTCAGGCGTGCGATGTTTTCTTGGCTCCTCTTCAAGCCGCGGTAGACGCCCGAGAAGATGTCGGTGGGGGACTTTACGGAGGGCAACGGCGGTTCCTCGTTCTCCGAGTCTGAGAAGTGGGAGACGCCGCCTCCGCCGTTTTGGCCTGCATTGTCCATCGCGGGGGGTCAGTTGAGTGAGTCCCGAGACCCGGTCCGTGGACGGCGCGACTCGATGGGTGCTGCAGCCGAGGGCGCAAACTAGGTGCGATCGGGCGGGCGGTGTAAGGACGACGAGGGATGGAGGTAGGCAGGCAGGGAGAGAGGCAGACCGACAGCATGTATAAGGTATAGGCAGGTAGGGAACAAATCGACGAGAGAAATGCTCAAGCCCCGTCCCACCGCCAAGGTCGGGCGGCGTGTAGACGCGAGGCGCTAAGCAGGGCAGCAGGGGGTGGGTTGGAAAAAGATGATGAGCCTTGGGGCGTGGAAATGGGGCCAGGCTTTGCCCACTTGGCCAGGTCAGGGGGTGAGCGGAGAAAGAACAAAGGTGATGACGAATGAGGTTGAAGGGGCAGAAGCAGGGAGCAGCAGCTGGTGCGCGCCAGGCAGAACATGGAGGGGGATAGGGATAGGGATCCGAGGCGGTGGGAGGCAAGACCTGGGCAGGCCGAGAGCGGGCATCCCCGGAGCCGCGAAGCGGGATGGAGCGAGGGGCCCAGGTCCAGCGGTCAAGGGGTGGCAAGTAGGCAGGTGGCCTACCTGGTAGGTACCAAGGTAGCGAGGAGTGTGCGCTTGCTTTTTGCTTGTTCACGTCGGCACGCGGCCGGGGATCGCAACGGCAGCCACTGATGCAGGGGCGGGGGCGAAGAAAAGGGCCGCAGGAGACGAAGGCGTGGGAGGAGCCATGGTGTCATAAAAGCACGTTGAGCACACGTGGATTTGCAGAGCGCATACCTCGATAGGAAAGCCCGCCGGGCCCGGGGTTGCAGTGTGTAATTTCCAGCTGCTCGTCCACAGGGAAAAGCGAGTGCGGCCGAGGAGGAGGGCGAAGGGTCGAGAAAAGTTGAGCGAAGCCAGGCCCGCACCGCACAGACGCGGAGTGGGGAGGGAAGCAAGAGACACGCACCCGCACAAGGGCGGCTCTGGGCGTGATTTCACACCCTCTGACAAGTCACCCCGTGGAGCCGGGGAAAACACTTGGGCGGAACACCGGACACTGGATCTATCTGCGGAACACGGTGTGCGGCGAGAGCGAGGGGTGGCGCGTTCACAGGGGCTTGCTTGTGTGGTCGTGGGGACGAGAATGAGGCGACTGTGTTTTTGTCGGCCGCACCGGTTTTTGGTGGCAACGAGAAAGCGATTGTAGCCAAGGTGGCTGGTGGCGGGCGGCTCTCTCTCTCTCTGCTGGACCCTGCCACCTTCAGCTGGGCCGGCACTACTCAGGCTCCAGCCGCGTGGCTTTCAGCACCCATGGCAGCGCCAGCGTGAAACCTACACGAGGGCGTGCTTGACAGGTGTCTTTCGGGTGAATGCGACTCCTCGACCGACGAAAGCTTCGCAAAAAGGGGGGGGGCCAGTGGCGGCTGTGGCAGGATGAATTGAGCAACCACTCGGACGGATTACGGATTGCGGATGGCGGGGTGAGCCAAAGCGCTCACCAATCACCTCTCCAGCCAGTCGGGAACCGAATCCAGGAGCCGCGCGAGCACGAGCCCGTTGGTGCAGTAACTTGGTTTGTCTGCACACCCCACTTTTGATGGAGCTGCCTCCCTGCTGTAGCTTCTGATTGGCCGGCAGGCGCGCCTCACAAACCCAATGTCACACACAAGTCCGCAAGGCAAGGCGTCTGCGCATCACAAGTGAAAAAAAAGAAAACCCACCCCTGTTGCACCGACCGATCGCAAAAAGAAAACGATCGTTTGGCCCCTGAGCAACACCCACACAATCCGCTGCGCGAGTGGGGGCCGCGTACTGGGCGAAATGGGAGCGTAACGTCGCATCTGTGTCTGCACACGAAGCGGCGTGAGAGTCCGAGGAGATGAAAAATGCCTGGCGAGGTTAGCACAGTGCTTAGGCATCCCAGGTGCTCCTGGCCACGCGACAATGGATTTCTCCTGTGTGGATATGTGCTTATTAGACGACGTGGAGTCGTGGAGATTATGTGTTCGTTCTTCTAGAAGGCTGCCGACGGGTCGGAACACCGCTTTCCCGCTCATAAGAACGTGAAATGATGTTTGTATGCAATCTGTTCCGTCCTATTAAACTTCTCGCTAACGTCACACAAAGCCGGTATTTCCGATCTCCGCTCTGGGGTGATTAAAGCCGTGTGGAGGACCACCCGCCTCGACACGGGGCGAAGGACGGACTCGAGCGTCCAGTGCTGATAAAGAAACCTCCCAACCCGGCTAGCGCGAGATTACTTGCATACTCGAACCTTTGCGGGAATTTCCATGTCCTGACAGCAGCGACCTCGCGAACGGGGCGTGTGCTTCGCAAGCCGACTCCTGAGTGGTGGGAAACGCGGCGTTTCGTGCCAACCGGACCGGCGCGATGAGAGGGTCCCTCAAACATCAAAAAAGAGGCAGGCCCTTTGCTCCCCGACGCCCCGTCGGTATCCCAAAACGTGGCGGACAGGGATTTGATTCCTCTTTGATGATCGGCTAGAAGCGGCGGTCCCCAACGCGAGGATCCGCGGTCGTTCAAAGGCATTGGAAGTTTGCATTCTTGTTTCCGAGCTAAAAGTCGACCTCGGACTTGGCCGTGCCTATTGGCCACCGCTTGAGTATTGTTATAGGGATGACCCAAGGGCTTTTTTTTTTTCCCCGCTCTGGGCCCCGTGACCACAATAACACTTCAGCTCTTGAGGAAGGGCGCCATGGCGACAGTCGGGCGAGGCCCATGCGGTGGTGCGCCGGGCTGCGTTTAACAAACACAAGATCCTGCTTCCCGCTCGGACGCACACACACACTCACATCCTAGTCCGTCATTGCGGCCGTCTTGCGGCCGGCGCGCACTCAGATGCAGGGCGGGGCGCCTCAAACTGCGACAAATGAGGGGCAGCGAGTCCACTCGTCGATGGTGCGGGGTTAATCTTCCACGCCCAGACAAGCCTTAAATCTATGCATGGATTTGGCACTCCCGCCGGCCGACACCTGAAAACAAAAAGAAAGAAAAAAGACCCTTCAAGTACTAGGTCTTCGCACGATTCGCTTTCTGCATCGGGATCGGCTGTCGGGATTACGACATCGAACAGGCGGGGCAGAGGGGACGACGGCGCTGTGCTCGCTCGAGCGATGACTTACAGCACAAAGAACCCTTGAGCACATGTGCACATGACACCTTCCCCCACTTGCTGAAAACTTGCTTGCTCGACCGACCAAGGTCCTCCCTCGCTTCCATCAGATGGCTTGGACCAAACCGCGTGCTGTTGATTTCTTGATACTGCTGTGGCCCCCCACGACCCTCGCCGAATTCGTCCAATGTCAGTGACGGTAGACACTTATGCAGGGAGGGCAGCAGGTGCAACATTGTTTCAGGGGTCTTGCCGCAGGCCCCAACCGACCCGGGAAAAAAAGCATGTCGTATCGACCCGGGTAAAGAGACATGGTGCATATGCATGATACCTATATCATGTAGGTACCATCCGGGTCGCCTAGTGAGGCTGATACTTGCTGTCGTAGCCGGAGATTTTTTTTAAAAAAAAAAAAAAAAAACGCAGACAGGAAGTCTTTCTTTAGTCTGGCTTCAGAAACATTGCTTCGTGATAGCATGCGAATCATATCATTCTAACTTGGATCCATCTACAGACATGCCAAAGTCCTTTCACCACAAATTGTCCCAGGTCCCTGTCAAATCCGGCCGTTGTATTTCCTTGAAAAGAAAAAAAAATTCAGAATATTCCGCTGATACATAACCCCAAAGACCCACTCGCTCTTGACTCCCTTTTTTGCTCAAGCAGCAGCGGCAGAGGTCTTGTCCTTAGACAGGGGCGTGAAGCGCAGGTACGGCTTGACGGCGCGGAACTCGGGGAACTTCTCCTTGGCCTGGTCGTCCTTGATGCTGGGGTGCACGATGACGTCGTCGCCGGGCACCCAGTTGATGGGCGTCGTTACCGTCCACTTGTCGCCCGTCTGCAGCGAGTCGACGATGCGGAGCACCTCGGCCGAGTTGCGGCCCGTCGACGCCGGGTACGACAGGATCGTCCGGATCTTCTTGTTGGGGTCGATGATGTATACCGAGCGGATGGTGAAGGCGATGCCCTTCTCGTCGACGTTGGTGGTGTCCTGGTAGTCGATCCTGGTTTGGGGGAAGAGAGCAGCAGCGTGTCAGCATGGGATGTCGTGTCTTTTTGCAACCACCTCTTGTTTCCTTTTGTCCGACTTCTTCCTGGCTTCCATCCCTAGAGTCGGAACTCACATGTCGTAGAGAAAGGCAACCTTGCGCTCCTTGTCGGCGATGATGGGGAAGGCGACGGTGGAGCCGGTGACGTCGTTGATGTCCTTGATCCAGCCCTCGTGGCTGCCCACCGTGTTGGCGGACAGGCCGATCAGCTTGACGCCGCGCTTCTTGAACTCGGGCTCGAGGCGGGCGAACTCGCCGAGCTCGGTGGTGCAGACCGGGGTGTAGTCCTCCGGGTGCGAGAACAGGATCACCCAGTTGTTGCCGATGAACTCGTGGAAGTCGATCGGGCCCTGGGTGGTGTCGGCCTTGAAGTTGGGGGCAGTGTAGCCCAGGCGGAGGCTGTCGGGAGAAGCAGCAGGTTAGTCGCTGTAGATCGCGAAGATGGGCGCTGAGTAAGCATCTCGAGGAGTCTTTCTAGCTGGATCGGACTTACGGGTCAGGACGCGGGTCAGCCATTGTTGTGATGCTGGAGTAGTGATGAAGGTGATCTGATGTTGTTGTTTGGAAAGATTCGAGAGAGAATATGCGAGCAGGTGTAAAAAGCAAAAGGGGTATCACGAAAAGCTGGAACTTGTGGAACTCAGAAAGAAAAGGTGGACGGGGGAATACAACGTGCGAGCAAGCCGACGTCTTATATAGCTCCGCGGGAAAGCCTATCTGGGGCCAAGGTCGACAGAAAAATCTACATCATTCTACGGGCACTTCTTGCGTACATAGCGTCCAGCCCCAATACCCACCCACCTGCCCACAGTGTCGGTATTTTGCCCCATCATTGCTAATGGGCTGACTGCCTTCCTAGTTGAGGCAAGCTGGGGTGCCCAATTCGTCACCCCCAAAGGCAGTCGGCCGCCTCTCAGAGCCCGATAGCCTCTCGAGCACAGGGAGTCGGGGCGCTTTTGTCAGCGGACAAGCTCTCACAAGCCAGTGACGCGGTCCAATTGCTTTCCCCTCCAATGTGGGGTTATGCGCCCCCACCAATATTATTGGACGCCAAGCGCGCACGCAAGACAGCTTCTTTAGCACGCACGATGTCGTGGCGTTTGCAAACTACAGAGGCGGGCCTTCAAGGTTCTCGCTTAGGTAGGGGCGTTGCCCATTTGGGGATGAGTTGAATGGGGCTGATTCGGAGGGCGGCGGGGTTATATCTTGTGACAAACGCCCCGTCTACGTGCGTCACCGGTTGGTGTTGTGATCCGTCGAGTTATCATAAGGCTTTTCTCGTGTGGGCACACTATGCCATTGGTTTCACGCGGCATTCCATGGCCGCACGGACAAGCACTGCACCATCCCAGCCAGCAGCCGGCAGCATCACAAGCGTGAAGCATAAATCTATTAGAGACATCGCCAAACCCCCGCCACCCCTAAAGATATGGGCCCCGAGAAAACTCCGTACCCCCTGCAACTCCCAAGGCTCAATCCAGCTCAAGGGCTGGGCGCAAGGAAAGAGGAAAACGCAAAGACTGCGAGAAGGAAAACGGGCATGGTGTAGACGCCAAGACGCCGCTCCTCTCACAGCCTCACCTCTCCCTTCTCCAGCTTCTTCCAGTCTTCGACCGTGAAGGGCACATATGTGTCCCCCCTGGCCCAGAAGACCTGGTCGCCGCCCGTCAGGGCCGGGTCCACGCCCTGCACCCGCAGCCCATGCTTCTGCTGCTTGTTGGTGCCCGTCGACTGCATCTCGTTGACCAGCCTCAGGAACACCGGGACCGCGAACTTGGGCAGGGCCCGCGCCGCGTACTCGTAGAGGTCCCGCAGCACCGAGGGCGGGACGGCGGCGCCGTGTTGGTCCGCGCCCTTCATGATCAGCGCGGCGCAGCCGGCCCGGCCCTCGGCGTGCGGGACGCTGACGCCGTAGACGTTGGCCTCGGCCACGGCGTCGTGGTGGCCCAGCACGCTGCTGACCTCCTGCGTCGACACGTTCTCGCTCTTCCAGCGGAACGTGTCGCCGATGCGGTCGTGGAAGAACAGGAGACCGTTGACGTGCCGCATCACGTCGCCGGTCCGCAGCCAGGCGTCGCCCTTGGCGAAGACGTCCCGCATGATCTTGGCCTCGGTGGCCTTGGCGTCGCCGTAGTAGCCCTGGAAGCGCGACGACATGTCCTTGCCCGGGGGCATCTTGATCAAGAACTCGCCAGGGTCGCCCGACTTGGTGCGCCGGCAGAAGCCCGTCTTGGGGTCGCGCCACGGCTGATCCGTGTCCAAGTCCACATCCACGAAGGCGATGGCGCCCGACAGCAGGAGCCCATACATCCAGCCGTTGCGTCCGACCGCGCCCACCGAGAAGTCGTCCCTGCTGACGTTGTAGGTTGCGAACGAGCCCTCGGTGGCGCCATAGAACTCGACGACGGTCTCGATGCCGAACCGCTCCTTGAACATCTTCCACACGTCGGGCCGCAGTCCGTTGCCGTGGGCAAGGCGGACCTTGTGGACCTTGTCCAGGTCCTGGCCCGTGGCCGGGTCGTACTGCTTGGGCGTGGCCAGCAGGTAGCGGCACGTCTCGCCGACATACTGGATAATGGTGCCTTCACACCTGCGCACATCGTTCCAAAAGTTGGACGCCGAGAACTTGCGCCCGATAGCCAGCGTCGCGCCTCGAGAAAGCACCGGAGAGAGGCCCATGATTATGGCGGTCGAGTGGTAGAGCGGCATGCACTGTCCAAAAACCTGTCAGTTCTCGTCCCCGTCGCCCAGCGCACAATAACAAGACATATGGGACTCACTGTATAGTACACGTCCGTAGTTTTAAGCTCAAGGAGACCCGCCGTAAATCCGCCCGCAACCGCCATTTTCGCCCAGCCCACCACTGCGGCTTTGGGAAGGCCGGTGGTTCCCGAGGTGTAGATGAGGGCGCCCATAGCAGCCTGACCTCGAGTCTCGTGTCGAATCTCGTCTGGGAGACGCACGGGCTCGGTAGCGTTGACCTCGGCTTCCAGCTCTGGTCCGAACACCTCGAAGCGCGTGTCCGGGAGAGCCTGACGCACGTCGTCCGTGATCTTGTCGGCAACCGCAGGATCAACGAGGCAGACGGCCGCCTTGGCCGCCGAGACGCAGTGCACCAGAGACCTGTCCGTCAGGTTGTAGTTGATGAGGGCGGGCTTGGCGCCGATGGCCCAGAGCCCGAAGACGATGAAGAGATACTTGTCCGAGTTCATAAAGTTGACGGCCACAACGTCGTCCTTCTTGACGCCAAACCTCCTGCGCATCCACTCGCCATATCGGAGGGCAAGCGTGTACACCTCGGCGTATGTGTACGAGCTGTCGCCGAAGCGGATGAAGGTGCGATTCGCTGAGCTCTTGTTCTTGGCGTGTTCCTCGAGCTGATAGAACAAGTTCAGCCTGCCGGTGTGACAGCTGTAGTGCATCCTGGCTATGGCGGGTAAGATAGACGCCCCCATCTTGAGGTCGTACCAGACAGCCGCCTGGGCATTGATGTAAGCCAGGCCGGCTGCCGCCGCGAGCGACCAGGGGACTGAATTTCGACACATGGTCAGAGGCGTCCAAATTGAAGGCCGAGCGTCGAGTACAATGACGCAATCTCAGCCGCGGATCGACTGCGAATGATCACCAGGAAGGGGTCGGCGCAGGATGGGAGGGGAGATGACATGGAATTTGCATGAACAAGGAGCGCTAGGTATGACTTACGGTGGATGGGCATCGTGAAGATTCACTTAGGAAATTCTCCAGCTATCGAGGCAAGAAAAGTGACGATTGGGAGTGGATTTTAAATTTCCTCGTGGGTCGGGTGGTTTGAAGGTGGTGAGGTGTAGGTGATGGGGTGACAAGAAAGTGAGGCGCATGCAGATCGAGCCGCAGCCGAAGAAGGAAGGAGCTCGACGCGCCTGGAAGCGGTGACGGACAAGCAGGACGTCAATCCTTGGTTGAATGAGGTAGTCTCGGCAGGCTGCAGCCGATCAAATTTGCGAAGGTGCTTTGAGGACTGTTTTTTTTTTTTTTTTGGACGCGAAGGGAAAAAAAGAAGAGAGAAAAAAAAACAATAATAACGATATAAAAAAAGTGCCGTCGGAGGACTCGTCCGGGCTTGCCGTCGTCCGGTCCCAAGTCAAGCTGGCAGGTGCGCAGGCCTAGATGGATGCCCTTTTCGGCCGTTTTTGGCGAGGAGTGGGACCAGAAGCCAACCTAAAACCAGGACACCCGCGATGCCACGCGGATTGTGGGAAGCGGCTGGGCCCGAGGGAAACGGGCGAATCTCTTGAGCTATGACCAGTGGTTGGCCCAGGAGCACAGCAAAAAAAAAAAACCGCGCAAAGGTGACGGTAGGCGTGAAGATCTCGCTGCCTTAACAGCATGGGCGAAGCGTCTAGCACACGGTACTCGCATAAGCCCTCAGCCTACGAATAACGAACTGTGTTACAGATATGTTAATGGTTAGTGTAGGATACCTCGGTATCGATGGGCCAATCGCGGTGTTCGCCCGTCTCAAGTGGTCTATATTTAAAATTGGAACCGCGCCATCTTCAAAGAACTGGGTCCTTTTGGTGTGGCATTTGGGACGATAAAAACCGCAAGGGGGGTGTATATAAGGCCAAGACCTTGGACCTTGCCGTTTCAAGCAAGGACCCGGTTGCCGTTGAGCATTCTGGCCTAGGCAGAGGGGTGCTCCTTCCCCTCAGGATACGATGAGCCGAGGCACGCTGGACACGGAGGGCTCTCAAACTTTTGGCCTAGTCCATATCTGATAATGCGGGAAGCGAGATGGACGAAAAAAGTAACATGACCTGTTGTGATATAAGATGTGGCTGGCTTTTCCCGGCTACTTTCCTACGGTGGCCTTCCGCCATTGGATGGACGAATTCGCTTCCTCGACGTCGAGCCGAGAGACGCTGACGCTGACGTGCGGACCGCGGTCCGAGTAACACTGTGGCGCAGGTAACACGGTTGGGAGCTCAGGCAGCAATAGCCGAAGTAATCGGGTGGTTTCCAAACACAGGACGTCCAAAAATCCAGAGAAAGATTTCGTTATATTAGTGCCGTTACTGCGTGCCGGGCGGGAGGCAGGTAACCAACTCGGTAGGTGCGCAGAATGGTCTGGGGAAACGACAGCGACTGCCTCGGGAATTTTGTACGTTTTACGTCGTACAGCGTAGCACGTACGCCCCAACTCCAGCTTTATTTCAGCGACAGCCCACCCCCGCGGGACCGCAGAAAGGGAAGAAGCAGGGAGGTTCACGTGAAGCCGAAATGGGGGACGCAAGACCTGGGGATGGTTGACTGTCGACCGAGTTGTGTCGGGCGTCGAGCATTGTTTGTGAGGGGAAGCGGGCATTGACCGCCGAATCGAGACAAAGAGCCAACCGGGGGCCTGGCTTGCCCGCCCGGCAGTTCCCTGAGGGTGTGACTGAAAAGAAGAATGCGGGTGGCCTTCTGCTGAGTTTTTTTTTTTTTCCCCTGGTCGCGTTACACGTGACCATTGTAAGCTCGAGCTTGGAACAGGAGCCAATTGGGTGGAGCATCCGTGGCCCCTGTCGACGGACCGTCATGCGTACGCTGTCATCACCGTTCGCTGACAGCGTAGCATGGCACCAGTCTTGATCGCCTCAACAACCAACAGCCGTAACAAAAACCCTGCTGCCGCCGCCGCCGATCCGAGCCAGAGCCCCAGCCGTGGGAAATGCCGCCATGTCGGCGAGAAATCGGAAGCCCACGCAGCCCGATGCTGCCGCCGAGGTAACAGCCACGGCGCCCACAGGGCAGGGGGGTGTTGCTCCCGACGCCACCTCGCCCAACGCGCGGAAAGAACCGCCGCCCGAGAAGCCGGCCGATGCGCGGCGGCGCACGCATGTTGTTCTGTCCTTCTGGGCCCTCATACTGTCTTTCGGCCTGCCAATATGGTGGCATACCACCTCGATCCACCGCGCGAACCTTCCCCTGAGCGACATGCTGGACTGGGCTGAGGGCAGGGTGCGTGCCGACGCTTCGTCGTTGCTGGAGACACCTATGGTTATGGCGTCACTGACAGACTCGATATTCTCCTGCAGGTGTGCCGTCCCGTATTTCCCCTCGCAGTGGCCCTCGAGACGGGCTCGCTACCAGACAACGAGGCTCAGGCCCTCCTGCGACAAACACAACAAACTCTCGACGGCCTGAGCGGCTCTTCTAGTCATCAACTGCGCCTAGAGCTTGCCAGCCACTCCAAGGCGGAGGATGACAGGATCGCGTTGACCGTCCGCCTCGCGCCTGGAGAGACCACGGCGTCCTCTCTGCACCCGGAGCAGCCCGTGCTCGATGTTAGCTACCCGCCAGACGCGACATCCTCCCCTGCTTCCCTCTCGACCTTTGTTGCCGAACAGCTGCGCTCGACCTTCGCCGAGGAGCGCGTCATCATCTCCAACCTCATCTCAGAGGCCGCCGTTTTGCCCGACGAGCAGCAGCGGCAGCGGCACCAGGAGGAGCAGCGGCTTCAGGATCCCGAGGTTGCCGCGGCCGTGGCCAAGCGCTCGGCGCGGTCGGTCCGGTACTCGCCAACCTATCACCTCACGTTTTCCCTATTCACGGCCGGTTCCGCCCCGAGCGGCTGGGACATCGACGCGGCCATCGAACAGTACATGCGCCCCGTTCTCGACGTCCTCGGGTCGATACACAACTTCACGATCGACACCCAGATTCAGCTGTATGCCGCTCCTGGGGTGCAGTCGGAGCTTCTCAGCAAGGAAGATTTGTCTTCGTTTATCAATGCCGCCGAGTGGCCCCTCTCGCCCTCCATCGGAGGCGCGCCAACCATCCACTTTATCATCTACGTCGGAAATCAGACCATCGCCCTCGACGGCGCGTCCTCCAGCCCAGAGTCCGCGGCGGAGGCGACGGCGCCAAAATCCACCTCCCAATCCTGGCTCATTCCCCAATGGGGCGCCGTATACCTGCTCGCCCCGACATCCGACTCGTCGACTCACGTGGCAGCCGACACCCTCCGCGCTCCGATGCTGACCTTCACGTCGCACCTCCTGTCGCTCTTGGGGACGCCAAAGTCGGGCTCGCTGCCGCTGCGGCTCTCGACGCTGTCGCGCGTCAGGGCCGCGGATCTGGTGCTCCGGGCCTCGTCGACGCTGGGCTCGCTGGCGCGCCTGTCGCGGGCGCTGCCCGGGATAGCGATCCCACGGTCCGTGGCCGAGGGGGTCTCGGCCACCATGACGCACCTCCGCCTGGCGTGCGACGCGCTCGGCACGCCGCAGGGGCTGGCGCACGCGCGGGTGGCCGAGGCGGCGGCCGAGCGCGCCTTCTTCGAGAAGAGCATGGTCGGGCAGCTCTACTTCCCGGACGAGCACAAGGTGGCCGTCTACCTGCCGCTCCTGGGCCCCATTGGCGTTCCGCTCGTTATGAGCCTGCTGAACGAGCTCAAGGCATGGCGGAAGCGCAGGCGCGAGGCGGCGGACGCGAAGGGCAAGAAGACGGAGTGAGGGGATAGATTTGGGTTTGTGCATGGCGAACACGGTCCGGCAGCAATCTGTAAGAACAGCAAAGGAAGGATAGAAGCTCGGCTTTAACGACAGAAAAAAAAATTCCCATGGAACGGTTCGGCGCGTAGGATTCGTGGACATGCATATGCATTGGATGGTGCAGGGCATCCGACGTCAACGCGAAGCATCCCTCAAGACAGTTTTGTTAAGCATCACCTAGTAGAGGTGAAAGATGCGCCTCATGTATCCTCATGAGAAACAAAAAAAAAAAAGACTAATCGGTGATCAAACCCTCCCCTTCATGGGCCAAGTCCCCATCTCCCTCCAAAACGCCCTCGAATCCAAAACCCTGCCCAGCCTCTCGGGCGGCCTCGGCAGCGCCCGCACGCCGTCCTCGTGCATCAGCTCGGCAACCCACTCCTCGTACCTCAGCCCGTCCGCGTCCGCCTCGGCGACGCCGGCCTGCCTGGCCGCAACGGCCGCCTTGGTCTTGCCCTCGTGCAGCCGCGCCCGCGCCTCGGCGCCCCAGGCCTGCATCAGATCCCACCAGTCGTAGCAGCGCGTGTCGGCGACGATCCACCTGCGGCCGGCGATGTTGCCGTTGCCGTTGCCGTTGCCGTTGCTGTCAGGGTGAAAGCGGACATGGACGGCCAGCACGGCGCGCGCGACGTCGACGCCGTGCACGAGGTGCAGGGCGCCCTTTGCCCGCACGGCATCCTTGGAGCGCGCGACGCGCAGCACCCAGTCGCGCGGGTCGCGCGTGCTGTCGCCGCCCGTGTCGTGCAGGCCGGCCAGGGCGAGCACGACGGCGTCGACGCCGCAGCGGCCCAGGAGCTCGTCCTCGGCCACGGCGCGCGGGTTGGCCGTGTCGTAGGGCGAGGATTCGTCGTTCCAGCCCGGCGACGAGAAGATGCCCGTCGAGCCGAGCTGGATCCATCTTGTGGTGGTTGCAGCCGTAGTAGAAGAAGAGGATGTGGTGGTAGGCCGGGACGAGGCGTACAGCAACGTCAGACGCCGGCTCTGGCCCTCGCCCTTGAGCGGGAACGTGATGAGCACGGTGCGCGCCGTCGGCAGGACGCGGTACGGCGCCGCCGGGTCCTGGTCCGCCGAGTCCGGGTCGGGGTCGAAGCGGAATGGGATGGTGCCGTCGCGGCCCGCCGTCGTCGTGGCCGCCCACCGGACCTTGTGCTCGTCCAGCAGCGGCAGCAGGAACCGCGACGTCCAGCCGGCGCCGAGCACGAGGAGGTCCACCGGCTCTGGTGCCTGCTGCTGCTGCTGCCGGGCAGGGGACGCTGCTGCCATTTCGGGCACCCCTAATGAGACCGTGACCATGGTGTCGCGGCGGGCACTGAACTGGTCTTGAAAGTTGTCAACGCCGTGAATTGGCGACGTGTTGCTGGAACATGAAGGTTTGCTGCCAAGTTGATGTTCGTTGCGGTTTGTATGGAAGAAAGTGGGGCGAGCACAGGAAGCTCACCCCCGCTTCGCCCGTGGCTTGCAGACATTTGGTCATCGAGTTTCAGCAAGAGCGCAGACTGTAAAAGCTAATTCGATTCTAGGTTTGCTTCCATGTCTTAACGGGCATTACTACATATAGTAGGGGATATATTCTTATATAAACGAAGAGACAGATCCCACAGGTGCTTGGAAGACACTTGAACCAAGGCCGTCTCGTTGGTAGAAATATTATAGGTAGGAAGCCTGTTGTCAACACGCACAAGCGGGAGACTGGGGTATCAACACGTTCTCTTTGGCTCGTCCGCCTTGCGACAAAAGTCTGCCAAGACGTAGTGAAACAGGAAGGAAAAAAACGAGGCTGCAAAGGAGTGCCCTCCTGGTGTATCTGACACCACATGAATCCAAACACAACCAGACACTCGCCCTATATCCCCCTATCAGGGTGTCGTACAAAGGAGATTCGGGAAGAAACGGGAACTTGTGACAAGAACGCAAGAAAATTAGGCTCTGTGCTGGTAGCGGTGACATAAACATTATGACTGAGAAGATGCAGTCAGGGTATTATAACAAGTAGGTGAGGTTCGCGTAAATGGTGAATAGGTGCCCCAAACGCCGCCGCATATGCATGGATGTGATGATCCCGAGAGGATTGTAGAGGTACATATGAAAACAAAGAAAAACGTGACGAGGATGTGGCATGTAACAAAGGGGAATAAATGACGGGTATTAGGAGACAAGGACTCAAGGGCCCAGAGCGAGAATCGGAGGTGCGAGTGCATGTCAAAGGGCAATTTTTATGCCTACTGACTCGCTAGGTGGGGTTAGGTTGATGATGAAAGGAAGAAAAAGGGTCTATCCCTCCTCCTCAAGCCCGTCCCTGAGAGCATCCGTATCGACCGCGTCCGGCATGACCTTGCTGGGCGGTCCCCGCTTCTGATGAGCGGCAAAATACTCTTGGAATCCAGGGATCGCGCCGGCCTGGTTGATACCTGCGGGGCGGGAAAACTCTTGCTCCTTGAGTGATTTTGTGGCAGCCGCAGCAGCCGGGGCCGGCGGTGCCGGCGGCGAGGGACTAGGCGTCTTGGGCGTCTTAGGACCGGTGGCTGGTGACGAGGAGCCTCCCCAGGGCCGCCAGGAGGCAAGCCTCCCTAGTGCCGAAGGCTGTCGGGGTGTCGACGTGGCCAAGGCGGATGTCAATGAGAAAGAGGAGCCCGAAGACGATGTCGAAGGCGGGCCGCCGCCGGCTGATGTGATGCGAGGCCGGGGCAAGGGCAGGCCAAGACCAAGACTGTCGCGCAGCACGGCGCTGCCACTCTTGCCGTTTTCCGTCGTCACGGAAATGCTAGGCCGAGCGGTGACTGTCACGGCACTGAGCCCCGTGCCTGCCGCCGTTGCGTTGATGTGCCGAAGCGTGAGCTGGCTGGGACGGGCCTTCAGGGTGTGGATATCAAGACCTCCCGACAGGGATATTATGGACTCGTGCGAAGTCCTGCGGCGTAGATTATGACGGCGCCTGGCAACTGGCGTCGTGCCCATGGCGGACAAGGTATCGTCGTCAGCTTCCTCGGCGTCGGTAGGAGAGTGGCCGGGGTGTTGAGCGGCGTGGTGTGATGATGTGGGCGAGGGTGTGGGCGTAGAGTCGTCGTCGTCAAAATTAGTGCTCGCGATTTTCGGCAGCGAAACAGGCCCTGCAGGCGCCTGAGAAGGCTTGATGGGCGCATCCTGTTCAGGCGGGGGCTGGTGGAAGCTGTGTGCCGAGGCATCGGACGCGCGTCTACGACGAGACTGGTCCCATGCGGGGGAGGCAGGGTCTGAAAATATGAGAGGCGATGGAGGACAAACATCATCCTGGGCGACTCGTCCGAACACGGAATCACGCGGGTTGGACTGCGGCGACGTGGGAACTGAGGAGGGGGCCATGTCGGACAGAGGCTCCGAAAACAGAGACCAGCGGTGCGTCTGGGCGGTTGAAACAGAGTCTCTGTGGCCGTGAGACAGCATCGCGGGCGCGCGCCATTGCCCCCCTGGAGGGGTTGAAGGCGACCTCGCGGGCGGGGTGAAGATGCTCGCGTTCAGCATGTGCCGCTTCTTCTTGGGCTTCTTGACCTCGGGCTTGACGTGGTAGTGATGATGTATGTGCACCTCTTGAGAGACCTTCCGCGCGTGTTGGAGGTTGTGCAAGCGCGGTTGGATCTCTTCCTCGCCCTCCTCGTCGATCTCGCCGGCTCCGATTTCGGCCTTCAGCGTCGAGGTGGCGCTGGCGTCCTTGTTGGTCACAGGCTGGTGGTATTCGAGCTGCTCCCGGAGCATCTGGATCTCGTCGTTGCTGTTCATGAGAAGCTCGCGCAGTTCGGCAACCCCCAGCTGCAGGTTTGCATTGTCCTGCAGGAGGTCGCGCACGAAGTGCGACACGACGGGGTTGGTTGGGGCCTTGCCATCGCCCATCGTCTTCACAGCTGCGGCGCCCTTGAGGCGGCCGGCAGCGGCGTTCAGGTCCTTCTCCATGGCGCGCTGCCTCTCCATCCTCTCGAGCACCTCGGCGTGCCGCTCCCGCTCTTCCCTGGCCTCTTGCTCTATCCTTTCAAGCTGCTGCTGGAGGTTAAAGACGCCGCGCTCGGCCGTCTTCCAGCGCTGAATCGCCGTGCGCGCATCGCGTTGCGAGTTGAAGAGATCATTCTGTATCCTCTCCTGCTCCCTTTCCAGGAACTCGAGTTCCCTTTCAAGCTCTGCCGCACGGGCAGCAGCGCCCTCGAGTCGCCTCGCGCTGACTTGGGTGGATTGGAGCGCGGCCTCGAGGCTTGTGATGCGGGTTTCGGCGTCGGACACGGTGCCGTTGAGCGCCTCGAGCTGATCGAGAAGGGCGCGGTTTTCTTGGATGGTCCTGGCGTTGCCGGCCTCGAGCTCCCGCTTGTCGCTTTCCAACTCTTCTATCCGGTTTGCCAACTCGACTCGGTCGCGTTCGGCATCTGCCATGTAGGCTTCGTGGCGGGCAAGCAAAACCTGGAGAGAGCCGATGTTAGACATGGGTGACCGCAGGTCGGCAGCCTTTCGCGGCTTTTGTGGCCATCGATATCATCCGACGCATTGGGCTGAAGATAGTGTCCCACCGCTTCCAGCCGAAGTGGCCCGGACTAAGCATTCCACCAGCCGTCGGTTGCATCACGAGGGGAAGCGGCGCTAGTGAGAAAATGGAGGGACGTGGCGTGGGACGGAATGCTGAGGGCACTCCGAGAGCGCGGGCAGATGCAGATACAAACAATAACAGGAGACACCTCGTTAGAGGCATATGGGGGTGGGACGATGCAGCGAGATCAGACCGATGGGGAAACAAGAACTGATAGAAGAACCAAAGTGAGATCACTTGCCTGTCCCATTTTAGCCGCCGCGTGGACGTCCTTCTCGACACTCTCGAGGACGGCGCAGTTGTGCTTCAAAAAGACGCAGTCCGCACGGCCGCAGCAGCACTGGATGGAGGCAGGCTCCGAGCCCACGGCTGAAGATATCATAGCCATGGCGTCTGCCACAGCCGCCGCCGACGACTGGAGGTGATCGGCCATGGTGCCGGGCCGGGAGCGACGCCGCCGGGCAAGGGGCGTTCGGGGGCAGTGTTGCAAGCTAGGAGCCTAGGCAGACAGGCCCTAAAGTCCCAGCTTGGCTGGCGGACTAGGGTCGATGCCTCCGTGGCAGAGATAGACACAAGGCACGAGAAACGGCAGTGGGCAGCATGCTCGCGGAGAGAGAAGGACGGTGACGGGCGAGAAGGCCTTCGTTGCATGTGCGGACAAAGTTGGGAGGGTGTGAATCACAGGCAGGCGGGCGCGTGCTGGCGGAAATGCTTTAGTGCAGGTTTTGCACAACAGTGTTCCTGGCGCGGTGTGTCGATTCGTGCAAGTGGCGGGCGGCGAGCGGGCTCCTCCCTTGATTGATGGTAGCTGAACCTAGTTCTCGATCCACCTGTGGTGTGCGCCACCACGGAGGCATCGACAACGCATGGCTGGCGAGTCGCCGTGAAACGGTTGTGTCTAGAGAGTGTTCCCGAGGCTGTCACGCAAGGGAGAAGAAAAACTCAAAAGAGCAGAGAAGACAAGAAAAAAAGAAATGCTGACGCCCCAGTAAGAGGCGCAAGGCGATATTGGATATCTGCACAAACGAGGAGAGGAGTGGGTGGGAAGCCCGTTCATCGCGTCTTTCATTTCACAAGTGGGACCAGACTCGATAAGGATTGTTTTTATGCTGGGCTCATCCTGGGGCGTTCCTGGCCAGAGCTCCGCCCCCAAAGCATGGCCTGCCAGGGGCGCGTCAGGCACAGCCCGTCCAGCCACTCCACCCCTGCCCTATGACGAAAGCGACCCGAATCCACGGCCCCTCCGCCCGCCGTTTTTGTTTGTGTGCTTCCTTTTTAGCATTGGTGCATTTCCGTCATTTCGTTTCCCGCTTACCTCTGTGCGACTTTGAGCGACCAGGCCTGTGTATTTTATATCAGTCATCATGATCATGACATGAGCAGCCCGGCCGACTCAGGCTAGGACCAAACAAGCAGCGTGCATGTTCTTCCAAAGCCGCTAGAAGCTGGATCGAGCGGGAGTCGGAGCGGTCTCTGGCAGTCGCATGGCGGCCGCTCCCTTTCCAAGGGCGGACGCAGCTTGACATGGGCCGCTGCAGGCACGACCCAGCATCTGCAGGTTGGGAATTCCTACGCCAATCAGTGCTAGCAATGAGAATGCGGTCGATAAATTGGGTCGTCTTGGCGCTCAAAACACCCGGAACTGGCGCACATTGGTCTGTGCCGTGCATGTGGGCATGTGCAACAATCAATCATCTGACTGGTCTTGGTCTCGGCTAGAGCAGGAGGCCCCTGGGAGGAGTTCATTGCGGGTTTGTGATGACAGCCGCCACTTTTCTCTAGCCGTTCTTTGGAGACATGCATCAATTCTCTATCTTGCCCTCCAATTAGTTGCAATAACACGGACGACTAAAGGTTCCATTCTATAAGTCTACCTAGCCGAGTACCGGAGGCACGAACCACATCATAGTAGAGGTTTCTATAAGCAAGCAGCAGCGAGGTGCCATGAATTCAAGCACCTGCCGCAAGCTCCACATCCGCCACGAAATGCATCCCTCCTTCGCACCTCCACCCTCCCGCCACCTTGTTCCAGGCGTAGCCGTAGATGCACCGACCCATCAGCTGCAGCGCCGCTTGCAGTCTCTCCTCGTCCTGCCTCAGCTTCTGGATGGCGGTCAGTTTTCCGCTGAGCTCATCGCAGAGTCCGCTGAGGTCACCGCCCCCGCTTCCTGATGCGCCGCCGCCACCGGCGTTTGCCAAGGCCGTCATGGCTGCCGAGAGGTCCCGCTCGAGCTTCTTAATCTCCTCGTCACGCCGACTCTTGGCTTGGAGCGCCTGCTTCTTGGCCTTCTGGACCTCAGCCCAGATGGCGTCGGATGTGCCGGCCTCGCGGACCGCAGGCGAGCCGTGCCCCTGGCCCGTGCGGACGCAGATGTCGGCCGGGTCGCCCGATCCCATGGGAGGGGCGGCTTGATGGTCGTGGTGATGATGATGCTGCTGATCGTTAACTCGGGTGCGGCGGCCGTGGTCGGCGGGCCTGGTGTTGGTGGCCACGGTGGCGGCTCCGGCAACGTCGATGGTCGTGTCGGCGGCCGGTGGTGGCGGCGCCTGCTGGGGCGCAGCAAACGTCGCGGGCGGCTGCGACGCCAAGGCCATGTTCGCGGCGCCGGTGGCGGCCGGCGCCAGACACCGATCTCGCCGCTGGGTGATGAGCTCCAGGAGGCATTCCAGGACCTGCTGCACGGTGACGACGCGGTTTTCCTGCCGCCCCGGTCCGGACGACACGAGGAATTTCCCCAGCATCTGCTTCGCCAGGTACTTAACGTCGCGCGCGTTGCCCCAGCCCGGCACCACCTGCAGCACCTGGAACAGACGGGCGACCTTGGTGTAGTCGCTGTTGGAAGGGTCGCGCAGGAAGCTGCCCTGCCTCCCGATCTGGTTCTCCAGATCGCGAAGCAGCAAAGTGATGCACTCCTGCGGCAGCAGGTTCTCGAACACGATCTCTTCGGGAAAGAGGCCCGAGAGCACCGGGTGCAGGTTCATCAGGCAGTGCATGTCCTGCTTGTACCCGGCTAGTATGACCACCATCTTTCCTGCGTGCGACGGCTTGGCAAGGAACTGGATGATCTCGTCGACCGCCTCGGCGGCGTACTGACCGTATATCAGACGCCAAGCTTCGTCGATGAACAAGACCTTGCCGATGGCCTTGTCAAGCACCTTTCGGGTCTTGGGGCACGTCTGGCCGACGTACTGGCCGAGCATGTCCGTGGCCGAGACCTCGATGACTTCTGGCGTGGCCAGGAAACCCATGTCGTAGAATATCTTGCCCATGTGCTGCGCCGTGACGGTTTTTCCAGTGCCTGAGCGTTTGCGGTAGGGTCAGCTGTTAGCTTCTGAGATCTCAAATCGTGCGTAAACACAAAAAACCTGGAGCTCGAATCACAAGGACCGACGGCCGGGTAGAAACATGAATGACCCTGAACGTACCTGGGAACCCCTTGAACACAAAGTTCGTCGGGACGTGTTCCCTCGGCTTGAGGCCCTGCCTTCGGGCGCCGAGGGAACGAGCCTGGTAGCCGGCCAGCTTCTCGATGATGCTGTCGTGCACTCGGCCCCGCAGCTCCTGCCGGCTGTCGACGCCGTCCCGGGTGCCCCTGTCATGGTCCTTGTCGAAGTCCTCGGGCTCGAGCTTGCCGTCAAAGGCTTGTTCGGCCACGGGCTTGGCCGACTGTCTCATCTCGTAGTGCCTCTTGGCGATGGAGAGCACGGCGTCGACCTCTCCGGCGTTGGTGAAGTTGGGGCGCATCAAGGCCCGCTCCAGGACGTCCGAGGCCGTCTCGAGCGCCGGCGCCGTGGCCTCGATGTCCTGCTCGCCCATCTTCTTCTGCATTATCTGCTGGAGCTGACGCAGGTCGAAGTTCTCGAAGCGGAAAGGCGTGGTGATGGGGAACCGCCGCGACAGCCCCGGGTTGACGTTTTGGAACATTGTGCTCATCCTGTCCTCGTAGCCCACGAGGATGATGCAGCGGTCCTCCCCGGGAACGCCCTGGACCATGGCGACCAGGGTGTCTATGACGCCGGTCTTGAATTTGTCTTGCTCTTTACTGGCGTCGCCCGCGTCGAGCATGTAGGCCTCGTCGATGACCAAGACCTTGCCGACGGTCGCCTCGAGGATCTTTTTCGTCTTGGCCTCGGACTTGCCCAGACACTCGCCGATGAAGTCGGCTGGGGTCTTGAGCACGACTGCAGGGGAAACGAAAGTTAGCAGTGGCTTCAGACAGACAACAAACGCAAACAAAGTACAAGTAGGTAGGTGGCCATACCGTCTCCTCGACTCAGGAGCCCGATGTCGGCAAGAATCCGGCCGTACAGTTTGGCGACCGTGGTCTTCCCTGTTCCTGGCGCGCCGACGAAGAGCTGGTTCAGGGAGAACTGAAGAGGTTTCTGTTCGTTCAGCTCGCGGTGGTAGTTGAGCTGCGTCATTCGGATCATGCTCTGGACGCTCTTCTTCACCGACTCGAGCCCGATGAGCTTCTGCAGCTCAGTCGATGCCGGGCTCTGCGCTGCCGCCAGTGACGGTTCGAAGCCGATCATGTCCTCCTTGGTGAACAACAAAGGGTCTGGCCGCTTGCCTTCCCGTTTCTCCTTGGCAATGCGCCGTGCCTGGCGATTGGCAATCTTGGCGAGCAGGTTGTTGACTTCTCGGGCGTTGCCAAAGCCACGACTCCCACGGGCCTGGCTGAGGCGGCGGATGGCGATGCGCATGTACAGCCCGTCCATGCCATCCTCGACCTTCATCTTGCCCTTGTACTGCTTGTTGATGATGTCGACGAGGATCTTGCAGAGCTCGGCGTCGCTGAAGTCGGCAAAGTTCATGCAGTGTGGGATGCGGCTGGACAGGCCCGGGTTGTGCTCGTAGAGCGACTCCATCTCGTCCTTGTAGCCGACAAAGACGACGGCCAGCTTGCCGATGTTGTTCTCCATGGTCGTGAGGATGAGGTCGAGAATCGACCGCCCCACGCCCTCCATGTATGGCGCTGTCAGCTGGTATGCCTCGTCCACGAAGAGGGTCCCTCCGTTTCGTCTTCCCAGCATCCTCCTAAACATCCTCATGGTGCCCCCTGAACCCTTTGTGCAAAGCTTGGCGCCTGAGGTCTCCTTTATGTAGTCGGATCCGACGACGCCGACCGAGGACAGGAATCGGCCGTACAGGCGAGCGACTGTGGTTTTCCCTATTTTCAGGCACACGTATTAGCAAGATTCACCAGGAAGAGGTTTGCAACCCCGAGAGGAGTACTTGCCTGTTCCCGGATTGCCCTGAAAGACAATATGGAACCTCTCGTGCTTGAGGTCCCGTCCCTGCTCGTTGCATAGATCAACCTTGGACTTGATGTCCAAGAATTGGTCCTTGACGTCTCCGAGTCCTTCGAGAAGCATCAGCTCGTCGATGACGTCGCTGGTCTCGCCGTGCTCCTGCTTCCTGCGCTCCCATTCTCCGGCGGCCTCTGGTGGCTTGTGCCCAAACGGGTTGTTGAAGGGAGGATAAACCGGCTCAGGTGATTTCGGGGGAGACGGTGCAGGAGTCGGAGCCCGGCTGGTGCGAGATGATTGGGGCACCGGAAGGCCGGGCGAGGGTGGGCGGCTAGGTAACGGCACAGGAGCTGGCTCAACCTGGACTGGTGTTTCGTTGGAAGGCTCCAAGTCTTCCGAGCCAGGTGGGGGAGTAGCATTGTCCGATGGGGCGGGAGTCGGGGAGCCCGACGAAGACGGCGTGGTGGCCAGGTCAAGGGGTGCCGCTGGCGATCGGGCATCGTCTTCGATGCCCGGGGTGGTCTCGCGGGACGCCGGTAGAGGAACCGAGTCCGGAGTCACCAGGTCCGGCTCCGAGTGGGCCACCAAGGGAGATGCAGACTGCTCATGGTCAGGAGCCGCCGGGGTCTCAGGAGCGCCGGAGTGGTCCACGGAGGCCTGTCCGACGGGCTCTGATCCTGAGCCAGGGGCGTCTACGGACTCTACGACAGAGTCTTGCGAGAGCAGGATCTGGGGAGTCGTGACGGGCGGTCTGGCGACTGGCTGGTGAACAGCAAGGTCCTGATCCAGGTTCGATGAGGCGGGATCGGGATGACGGGATTGCTTGGATGAGGGCCGTGTCTGGGTCTGCTTCTCGTCGTGACCAGAGCACGGGGAAGACGAGACGCTGGTAGGCCCTGTCGAAGTGGCACTACCAGGAGTTGTCGGTCTCGATCCTCCAGGAGTCGCGTCGTTTGGAGCCGCCAGGACGGCCGGGTGAAGGAGGTCCATCTCGATATGGGCTTGAGACATGAGGGGCAGAGGGACTTGGAAAAGCTTGGCTGTGCTATCAAGGCAGTTGGTAAGAGAATGGCAGAATTTGTCTCGCTGTGAGGGTCGGCAACGGGAGCGGGCCTTGGTATCGGATAGATCTTTTTGATATTGCCCTGGACGGAGGGTCTTTAGAGCGTGTAAAAAGTCCAATTATATAACGTTGATACAAGATAGCGTTGACGCAACCCGTCGCTAGTCTTTTTACACATGTCTGAGGCTGTGCGACTGCCGCATTAAGGCGGCCCCAGTTCGCACCAGCAGCGCACGAGGCAGCCTTGGGCCTAATGGATTTGTCACTGTATAAAAATTCTGAGCATGGGCGCTGAGCCAGATGTGCAGTTTTCGATGCCCAATCTCCTTCGACTTTTTGAGGCGATGTCACGTAGTTCTTACAAATCCAACCCGATTTCAGCTCCCCACAGCGAGCCTCTGCATGGGGCGTGCAGATGGGCTGCGGCGTAGAAAACTTCCTAGCCAATCGCATCACACGGATTATTCGCACCAAGGTTCTCGCGAGGCCTCCATGTCACACAGCATCGTCGTAAACGCGGGTAGTTAGGCAGACACTGGGCGTCGCCGGCGGGGTCCAGAGGAAGCATTCCAGCCTCACTTATCCGCAGTCACCTAGAAGCCACGAAAACTCTTGTTGAGGTTGAATGTGGCAAACTTCTGCCTGGCTGGGCGTGCCCAACGCCAGCACGCCCAAGAGGCAGCACGGCTGCCTCCAGGCGGTTCGCGGCCCTCGGCCTCTTCCCGGCTATGAAGTCGCCGTGTATCGAAAGTAAAAGCATTTCTTTTGGCTTGATGGAGCACCATGGTATAAGGGACTGTGTCCATCCCTTCGTACGCTCGCTCCTGTCCTTTCTTGTTAGAGCCGTTTCTTCAGCTGCCCCTCCTAAGCCCCTCGTGCCCACGATTGTGTTCCCAAGCTCATTTGAATTTACCCTTTTAGAACTCCCAGATACCTGGCTAGGTACCTCCCTGGGTGATTACCCACCGACCCATGCACAATGGCGGACTCTCCTGATGCGTTTTCATGGCTCCAAACCGTGTCATCGGTTGCATCAGCCATCATCGCCATCATCACGCTCGTAACGGTCTACATAGCAGCCACGCAGCTTGCCACGCAAAACAGACTGTACCGGCTAGGCCTTTCCAGGCAAGCAGTCGGGCCCTGGGAGCCCAAGGTCGCCAACACGACCCTCCTCGGCCTTCGGCGGAGAGTCTATGCTCCAGCCATCAGCCTCACCAGCTTGGTTAAGGGCAACTGGAAGCCCCAGTTCACGTTCCCGCGCGGGTTTCCGGAAAAGCCAGGTGCGAGCGACGAAGAAGCGGAGAATCTCGTCCAAGCCAAAGCCAGCTGGGTCAACTTTATGGAGGCGCTAGGGCTGTCTCCTGAAAGCCAAGGCTTTTACGAGATGCAGGACGCCTCGGAGCTGGTCAACCGCGTCGTGCCCATGGCTTGGATAGGCAAGGACCTCGTCGGGATATGCTCCATCCTCGGCTTCCAATCCCACGAGGACAAGCCGAGCTTCAAGTCCCCGATGCCCCTGCCCATGCAGTGGTCGGGCCCGCTGGGCTGGCTGCAGTTCCGCGCCAGCGCGAGCGGCTGCATTGCAGAGTTCCGCAGGCGAATGTCGCAGCCCGACCAGATTCTACGCAGCCTGCACACCTATTGGCAGGATTACCCGGTTCCCTGCGACGATCACCTCCTCCGCTCCCGGCTGTGGAATTCGATTGGCGGCCTCTACCTCCCGAACGACCAAATCCTCTACCTCGGCGGCACCAACAGACACGAGGGCCCGCGGGACCAGGAGGACGCCGAGGACGCCCACGAGGTGCGTCCGGATGAGATGCTCCAGGACCTCACGTCCCAAAGCCTCTCGAACGAGGAGATCATGCTCAAGCTCTTTGGGAAGAAGAAAGATCGCCCCAAGGCCCTGCAGCGCGACGCCGAACGCGACGGGCCCGGCCAGGCCCGGCGCGCCGACGAGCACGAGATGCCCGAGTCGTTCGAGGCCCTCCTGCGCGGGAAGCTGGACGCCAACGAGAACCACATGGAGGTCTTCCGGCCGTGCCCCGGGCTCCTGTCCGTCGCGATAAACGGAGAGCTGGCGTACAGCCGCGGACTGAGCACGGAGAACTGTCAGGAGTACGACCGCAAGTTCGTCGACAAGGAGGACGTCGACCTCGTCAAGTATCCCCACAACCTGGGCGAGCTGTGCATGGACGAAACGCTCTTCAGGCTGATGAAGGACGCGCTGCTCCTCGTGAAGCCGGACGGGTTCTACTTCGCGCCGACCTTCATCCTGTCCGCCGACATCCGCAACGCGTACAGGCACATCGAGGAACAGTCCAACAAGCTCATGCGCATCTATCCCGCCGTGTACGAAACGCCGACGGCCCCGGGGACGCGGCGCCCGCGGGCAGACGAGGACCGTCTGCGCCACGCCATGTGGCTCTGCAACGAGCTGCAGCGCACGCGCAAGACGGGCCGCGCCGTCTTTTCGGTGGACGACATGCGGCTCCTCGCCAAAGTGTCCAACGCGCTCAAGAGCATCATCACGCCCGCCCAGGGCCCGGACGGGAGGGACATGGTCTGGGCCTTCATCTGCTGCCCGGACCTCTCGCGCGACATCCGCGAGTCGCTGGGCTCGGCCGGGACCAACGCCGACGCGCTTGGCCCATATCTCACCGCCAGGGTCAGGTGCAGCGACGGTTGGCTGGACTGCGCCGCCCTGCCGGGCATGGCCGCCCTGCCGGGCATGGCCGCCCTGGGAGACGGGACGACGGCGACGAGCAGCAGGTACCGCACACCGCTCGTCGCGGACGGCGAGTACACCGGGGCGCAGGTGCTGGCGGCGCTGTCGGACGTGTTCATCGCGTACTACTGGATCGAGAAGAGATGGATCACGGACGTGGCCATGTACGACGCCACTATACCGCAGAGCGTTACCATGTGTTAGAGATCTCGAGCTCGGGGAAAGCGCGTGACAGGAGCGGAGGCACAAGGGGTGGCAGTGATTCAGGGGCCGGAGCTGCATTATCGAGGGAGGAGAGCGTAGTGGATGGAGGGTAGTGATAATTTCTTTTTGTTGACAGTGGCTGCGGTCTCAGAGGCTGGACTCGAAGTAGCCAACGTTGTAGCGACCTCCTTGACGCCGAGGAACCGGCGGGGTTGGCACCCCCTGATGCAATGCGATGTGCACCCCTCGCCCGCCGGTCGACAGGTACCTACCTACCCACTATATGGTAGGTATGCCTGCGCTCAAAAGCCGAAAATCAGTCGACCGTGGGCGTTTGTCAGATCATGTTCCCGTGGCCGTTGATAATTCACATCGTGAGGTGCAAAGTCGAGGCCGACAGAGAAGAAGCCTCGGCCCCACTCGAACAACCTTATAACCACCCAGTCGTCGCTCACCCGATGGGAATAGACTCATTCACGCGCAGCCTTCGTAAATAAAGTCAATCGCCAGGGACTTGCTTGGCCCGGCCCGTCATCGGGAAGGTCCTGTTATCGGCGGACCAGATCGACGTCCCCACCTGTTGGAATGGCGGGATGTGGGGTGGGGATCAATCTCCTGTGCTCCTGCCTTGCCTGTCAAAAATGCGGGGTGTCATGCGTTCTCCCGTCAGGAGTTCGTCTCTACCTTGGCTCGCGTGTCGGCCCCAATCCCGGGGGAGCAGGGAGTCGGGTGGATTCGATGACCTGTTTTCCGTCGTTTGGGCAAACAAAGTCCAAGAGGAGGGCTCGATCGGATCGGACGAGCACGGCATCAATCGCCAATGCGGTGTGGATGGACCCCTGGATTTATGGGGATGGAGCCGTCCATGTTTACAGATATCTTTGATGCCTCTTTTGGTCGCCCCCTTTTTCCGGCGAGGTCGACAGCGGCCCAGAGACACACATCCGGCCACCCCGTCTCGGGAATGGGCGCCCAGGTAGGCAGGTCGGCAAGGTGGTCTCCGCAGCGGCAATCGGAGAGGCTGCGTCACAGGCCGTTGTCGGTGGGGAAGTTCCCGCCCCCGAGCCTGATCCGGGTATCCGTACTCGCGTCCAGCGTCCCAGCACAGGGTGCCAAATATTGCTACAGGCGTCTTAGCGAACCGGGTATCCAGCCAGACGTGTGCTTGCGGTCAACACCAACCTGCGGTCGCAATGGGGGACCAGACGCCAACCGGCGTTTACCCGGCATAACCCGTATGTGGAGGGGCTACGGCGCGGGCGCGGGCATCGGGCATGGGTGGCATGCCCGCAAGGAAGGGAAACTGTGGGCTGGGAGTAAACGACAAGGAAATGAATTTCATGCTCGTTGAAGTTGGCTTGGGCACAGGGGATATGTGGGCAAAGCCTTGGGTGTGGTGATGCATCCGTCCACCGGTTGTTCGCAGTATATAAGTGCCCTTTCCGTCCCCTCAAGCCATCCCTCTGATTTCCCTTCCTTCCTCACCCACCATCGCAACCACAGCTCGACTCGTCTCGGCTCCCCGAATCACATTCGTTTTTCCACCCTCAACCAGATCGCAACGATCCCCAACCGCCACCATGAAGTTCTTCGCTGCTGTTCTGGCCCTGGCCGCCGCCGCCGTGGCCGCTCCCACCGCCGAGGTCGCCGCCGCCAACCCGCCGTATGTGCAACCCCCCTATTGTTGCCCTCGCGTCCCGGCCTTGTCCGTCCATAAGAAGCCACACCCACGCTAACACGCCCCGGGATCTGCCCCGGACCACTAGGAACTTCGTCAAAGACAGCATGGCCTGCGGCTGCGTCAGCACGAACGGTCTCCATGAGATCGGCGACATTTGCGACAAGAACGGTGGCTGGGTGACCCATCCTGGCCTGATGGTAAGTCGCGCATCTATAGATATCGGTACCCTTCAGTTTCTTCTTCGATTAACTCTCTCTCTCTCCAGTGCTACCCGCACGTACCCTCGGCTCCGGACATGCGCAAGATCTATACCGACGCCTACTGCAAAGAGAAATATGGACAGTACGGCCCGTACAAGGCGGACTGCAAGCCCGTAAAGCTCTGCGAGATGTGGCCCGGCGAGATCACATTCAAGGACCAGTGGATCGAGTGCCAGTGATCACGTTCGAGGACCAGTGGATCCAGTGCCAGTGAGGGGTGGATCGGGGACGTCCATGGGGAGGAATCGCCTCGCGCGGCCTTCAGGGGAGCTTGCTCTCGACTCTCCCCGGCTCACCGAAACGTCGGTAGCCTCAAAGGGCGGCCGAGGTCCAAGGCTCGAGTGGTGAAGCACGGTCAATGGATGATGCATGAAGTTGCAGTGCGCCCGCCAGACAAACACGTACCTACCTAGGTGCCTTGGTACATACCCGCCTAGACAGGTATTCGGCCAATTAATGCTACACATCCCATCTGCCTTGTGCTCCCAGATTATTAAATAGCAGTGACGGGAGACGTACCCCCGTTGGACAGAAGCTTGGGGCGAAAAACTGGGCATTTCTGACGTGACGTCAGGCGGCCAACCACCTTGACCAACCAGCATATTTCTCGTGGCGGCGGTTGGATGGAATAGCGTCCACCGATCATCCAGCTCCATCTTGCACGCGCCGCTGGGCCGTGCGGAAACGTGGCGCCGGTTCCGCTCTCGTCATGCGTGTGCGGCCTGCGGCCGATCTGGCGCTTGTGATGCAACATGGGTGCCGCGCGCGGCAATACAGGGGCGTCACCACAGCTGCGAGTACAACAGGCCGAGACTCGGGTCCTCCCGCTCGGCCGGAGGGACCGATCGTCGACCGCTCCACTCCGATACGCTAGTTGTAAGCCAAGCGACGCGGCCGCAGTACGTCTCGGATGGGCGAATGCGTGTTGCTTCTGTCCCTTAGGTGGGTAGGTACCTACCTGGGTATGTAAGATATAGGGAGACATCTGGACATCCGCCGTGTGTTCTCGGCATTGAGATGGCTCAATACCATTTCGCTCGTTGTGCTAGCCACGGTGATGACGCCCATCCGCTCCTTTCGCTCGTGCCTCCCGTTCCCCGCTCTCTACCGCGGTTCCGGCCTCCGTGTCACACCTGGGCGCAACCGGGCGCTCTGCATTGGGATTAATTACTTCCAGCACATGCCCGATGCCAGACCTTTGTACGGGAAGGGTCTCTTGCTTGAGACTTGCGATCCTGGCCGGCCTTTGCGGCCTGAAACCCGAGTTCCGATGCCACAGAACTGGGCACGACAACCAGCGGCAACAGCATCCAGCGCTTGATTCTCCAACTGTCCAAGCGTTGGCCAGCTGAGCACGTCTGCTGTGGCACCTGTTTCCAAGCCTCCAGTCGGTCCGACCTAGATGCATGTCTCGGGACTTCCAAGAGACTACCTAGCCCCAGATACACCGCCTGTCTGTTTGACGCCGTGGCTGCGTATGCGGCTTCACTCTTGGGCAATCGACCGCCGGACTAGCGTGTGCGTGACCGGGCCGGAGAGTCTTGACACTCTGCCGTTTCGTAATGGTCTTCGAGGGGCCAGCAAGCCTTGGCCGGACAACAGCCCATAGCCGTAGCAGGTCAAGGGCTTTCTCGCGTATAAATAGCCGTCTATCCCCTGGGCGTCTATCTCCTCAACCAAGCCTCCTTCTCACCACATCCAAGCATCTTCACAGCACTGAACATCGTCCTGAAATCCAGTACAAAAAGTCCCGCTCTCGACACTTTCCATCATCATGTCTCTGCAATCAACCGATATCGCCGTCGTTTCGGCCGGGTCAACCATGTACGCCTACTTCCAGGGCAACGACACCAAGATCTACGAGGTCAAGTCCTCGGACGGCAAGGAGTGGACCAAGAGCCCCACCGTCGTCACGGACTCTGCCGACGGCAATGGCTCCGCTCTCACGGCTTACTATGTTCAGTATGATGGAGTGTTCGACAAGAAGCCGACGGTAAGTCTGCTCCATATCCCCCAACCTTAATCCTGAGGTTGGCTTTACTGATGCGCTCTCGTCCAGATCCATGTCTTCTTCCTGGACGGCCGAGGTCACCTCCAGGAGAGGGTCAAGCAGCTGTCCAAGGGTGACGACTGGACATCCAACGACCTGCCTGACGAAATCTCCCAGGCCCCCATCCAGACCTCGCGTCTGTCCAGTGGCGTGTGCCACGACGGCTCCTCTGGCGCACACCAGTGGGCCTTCTTCGTCATGTCAGTGCCTATATTTCTCCATGGTCCCCTTACTTTTCGCTCGGTGAGGCTTGCTTCTGGAAAGATGGCTGTTCCTTCATTATCTGACACTCCGAACCGCTCCCTCGACAAAATCACAGCATCAACCAAGAAACTGGCCATCCCGAGGTGGCCGAGATCCGCAACGGAGCCGAGAGCTCTTGGAAGTGGGTTTACCGCAAGATCCTGCCCCAGGATCCCGCCTCAGCCCTGCCAGGCACGTCGATCGCCACCAACCTCAGCAACCCCACCACGCACCTGTTCTTCCAGGACCACACGGGCGATATCAACTACTACACGGGCGGATACGAGAGCTGGAACAGTAAGTCCACTAGCTACCGGCCACCTACCGAGACAAGCCCCTTTTTCAGACTCAGACCGCTGACCCGCCAAAAAAAATTAGGCAAGGAAACTCTCGTCACTCGCGACAAGGTGCAGATTTCGACGCCACTCTCCGCCAGCGAATCGGACAAGCAGGACCACCCTCACCTCTTCTACGTCGACAACGGCCCCAAGTACGCCATCCAGGACCACGTCCTCGGCGGCAGCACCACCAAGGTGGCCGACTTCGCGTCGGGCACCAGGTTCGGCGCTTGCAAGTTCGACGGCAAGGTGTACCTCCTGCACAAGTCCATGTCCCACCCGACCGCCATCTCGACCGCGGTGTTTGATGGCTCGTCCTGGGCGGCCGGCGTCAAGGTTGTCGACTGAGTCTGTCGACTTTCCGAAGCGCCGAGGGGGTTGTCAGGGGTTGTGATCTGCAATGTTGAGCTTAGTTAGGCGCCTACTTACGTACCTAACCGCCACATAGGTAGTCGGGTTGAGAAGCCCCTGCTCGAACTACTGTGAGATTAGGCAGTTGAGCGCAATGCATCTGTCTGCCATGTTTACATGAGATCATCAAACTTGCTGGGCCTCCTGTAGCAGAAAGTCTGGATTTGAAACCCAACCAAAATTTGACGTTCAATCATACAACAGCCTACCTATACAAATCGATTTGTGCCGTCCGTGTTCGCGACCTTCTTCCATGTGGCGGTTCGGCTGCTGACTCATCGGGTTCGCCGATATGTCGTCATAGCTACCGTAAAAGACGGGACATGTTCGCATACCAACATCATAATCACGATGGCCTACAATCGATCAAAGCCTGGCTTTGGAAGGGACTGGGCGTCGTCATGAGTAATAACACTCACGCAGAGGTCCTGGTGGTAAGTGACGACGACAGCACCCATACCTCCCCCAATCCCCACGCATGAGGCTCACATGTTGTTGTCAAACAGGCGGGCGCCTGTGCCGCCTTTACGATAGACCTGCTGGTTTATCCCCTGGACACCCTCAAGACGCGGTGGCAAAGCCAGGACTACATCGACACCTTCAAGAAGTCATCGGCGGCCAAAAACGCGCCCAGGCAGACCTTTCGTGGTCTGTACCAGGGCGTCGGGAGCGTCATCGTGGCCACGGTCCCCGCAGGCAAGAACCCCCACTCCGTGACCGGTTCAAACGTACCACCTATCCCAAGAAGCGAGAGAATGATAGCGCTGACGCCGAGCTACACACATAGCGGGCGTCTTCTTCACCACCTACGAGTCCGTCAAGTCGGCGCTGTCTCGCGCGCTGCCGGAAGGCGTGCCCAAGCCGCTGGTCCATTCGCTCGCCTCTGGGACCGCCGAGCTTGCCTCGTGTCTCGTCCTCACGCCCGCAGAAGTCATCAAGCAGAACGCGCAGATGATTCGCAGCTCAGGGGGTAGAGGTGGCGGCAGCGGCGGTGGTACATCGCTGCAGGCCCTACGGATGCTGCAGGCATCTGACGGCGGCGTCAACCGCCGTCTGTGGGCGGGGTACACGGCCTTGGCCGCTCGAAACCTGCCCTTCACGGCAATGCAGTTCCCGATGTTTGAGTACATCCGAGCGTCGCTGTGGCGGTGGCGCGAGAACAGGCGGCGACGGAAGGAGCGGCACGCCTTGTCATCTCATCGGCGCGAGGCCGGTGGCGTCGACCCGGGCCAGGGGCTCCTGGAGACCGGGCTCGTGAACGGGGCCAGCGCGGCCCTCAGCGGGTCCGTCGCCGCGGTCCTGACGACGCCGACCGACGTGGTCAAGACTCGGATGATGCTCCTGGGCGGGGAGAGCCGAACCAGCGCTAGATCAGGGCATACCAGTGGCAGGGCGGGGCGGGGAGCCGGAGGCTTCCAGGTCGCCAAGGATATCTATGCGGAGCTGGGGATCCGCGGTCTTTTCCGGGGAGGGCTGTTTCGCGCGGGCTGGACCGCTCTCGGGAGCGGCCTGTACTTGGGGACATACGAGGTGGCCAAGGTGTGGCTGAAGAGTGGCGAGGGGCTAGCAAATGACGGCGTAATATAACGAAGGGTTGGACGTCGTCTGTTCAGGCAGTAGCGCCGCCTCCGCAGGACGTGCTGGCTAGCGGTTCGGTGTACACCAAAAGATGCAGCCAGCCTCTATGGTGAGTACCAGGAGGCATATTAGCGTTGTTGATTGGGAGATGCTCTAGTACCATGTCGCTCTTGTTTTTTTTAAGCTGGCATCAAATGCCAGGAGACACTACCTAGACTCTTGAGCATTCATGCTGCGCTTGGCCAAAAAGAAAGCAGGTCGGGTCGCACCCCGATCATGCCCAAGGAAGGAAACCTGTGTCTGCTTTGAACGGCCGGGTCATATCTCTGCTGTACGTGTCTCAACTGATTATGAGTTTGCTTTTTTGGCTCCTGCAACGACGCCGCCCCGGCACTGGCGACGTGGCCGGCGGAGTCGGTGCCACAGAAGCGCCCTTACTAACAGCTGGGGTACCCTTCCAGATATCTCGCCTGTTGTCCGGGCCTTGGCTTTTGGGGCCCAATGGCCCGGGTAGCCTCCCCGCTTTTCGGCGGCGGGACGGTTATCTTGGCTATACCGGGCTCTTTTTTCGGGCGACCCCGGCCACACTTGGGGGTCGTGTCGGTGGGCACCTCTTTCTTTCCTGCGGACTTTTCGGGCCTAATACGGCCTCGCCTGAGTGTGGCGTCAACCTCCCGCTCCTTGCTACGGGGATCATTCACCATAGCCTCCTTTTTCGGCAGCCACGGCCCCGTCCCGACTGAATAGCAGGAGGCTCTGCGACTTCTGCGGCGAAACGTATCGGCTTGTTCAGCGGGCCATCTTGAGACGAGGGAGGCACAGCCTGGCACTTTAAGCTTTGCAATCCTACCACCGCGGCGTAGTAGGAGCGGTTAGGAGTGCCAGGCGGCGGGGCCATCACCGTGTACTGGCTGCGGCCCCGCGGCTTCAGTCGAAGCCGACGGCTGGGGGCGGCAGCGGCGGCATCCGCACAATGCCGGCGCCATTATCTTCTTTGTCGGCGTGTTGCAGGCCCTCTCTGGTATCTCTCTGGAAGCTTGAGACGAAACATAAACCAGCCCGCACCTGAAGATGAGGAAAGACCCCGCTTCGGCAGCGGACGCGGCAGGCCCGAGGTGACGGCCTGGGGTAGTGGAACCCACTTCGCGCAACGTAGGTTCTTGCGTAGACGAAGGCGTGGAGAATAGCATTTCGGGTTGGCTTGGTGATGGCCCTGCCGTCGCCGTCTCGCTACTCCCCCTTGCACCTCCGGTTCTTGGTCATGTCGCTGGGCCTAAGGCTGCGCCCGGGGAAGCGCTGTTCCCGGTTCCAGGCACCAGGGAGTTTATGCCAGCGGCTTTAGACCAAAGCGACGGGCCTTGATCGTTCCCTTTCCAAGGCCCGTACGGAATTGGGGACGGATGCCCATTTCCGAGTCGCCCGAGTGGTTGGGACGAGGTCTTAGCAGATCCTCCGCCCGGCGCGCTATTCCAGCTATCTCTTCGTGGTCCAGAGGACCCGCCATAATGTCAAGCACACTCCGTGACAGGCCGACGAGATCAGGATCGCGACCGTGCGGGCACGGAACAATGGCTTCTTCATCTGCCTCTTCCGGCTCAGTCGAGGATTCGCAGGGAGGAGGCTCTTCGCGACGAACGAAGCGCCTGAGCGCACGATCGCGCAGGCACTCGTTGTTAGCGAGAGCCTCGAGGACAAGCTAGACCACATCGCGGAAAGCATCATGATTATCGTGTATGCCGCAGCGCATGTTGGCAGCCAAGGCCGTCAGTCGATGCTTATGTTTGATGGCGCCTTCGTTGCACCCGGCGTTGGCGGTTTGGCAAACGGAGATCGCAATTGCAATTGCGCTTTTCGGTAACGGGGTGGCGCTATGTGACTACCATCCCGAGGAGCACAGTACTACCAATTGATTGCTTGGCATCCCTGGGTCCGCCGCCGGCCTCGAGCGAACCCACGGATCGACAGAACCATGCAATGTCGGCCCGGTTCACCCCCAAGAATAGGTCTAATTTGAGGGCAAACAACGAAGGTGTCTAGAAGCAGCAGGGCGGGAAGATGGAGTGTGGGTTTTACATAGCAAATAGGCTTTGCCAAAAAAGATGGATTATCCGCAGGGTTGACCCGGCGGTCGCCAACGATTTTCGCGTCTGACCAACGGCCCGGAGGTCGCCGTATCTGTGTCAGCAGTGCCTGCTAAATGTTGTGCTTGACTCTTATCAACTGGCAAAAGAAATGAAATTGCGACCGGGGGAATGCGGCCGAAGATTTGGTAGGCCATGGCATCAGTCGGCGGCTGGATGACGCGATTAGCAGCAAAAAGACCAGAGTTTCATCTCGGCCAGGGCAAGGCGGTGTGCCAGCAATGTCGGCCAAAGAAGCCAGTCCCCGCTCACACAGGACATGCAGTGTACATATCGCAATTTCTCGACAGAACGCGCAACATCATCCCGACGCTGACGACGTCAAGGAGCCTCCTTGAGTCTTGTCTCTTTCTTGGGCCAAGCCAAGGCCACCTTGGGCGGATGCGACCCAGCCAGCGGCGGGCGCATAGAGGCGCCCTCCGGAGCCGGAGCTACAGCTTCTGCTGGCGGGCTTGAACTTGACTAGACCCACCTCCGGGACTCTGATATAAAGCGAAAGGGGGGTGCATGGCGGAAGAAATCGGTCGAAGGTCTTACTTATAAGCCATCGAAGGTTCGTCCTGATTTCGAGGCCGCTGCTTCTCCTGCAGCCCATCTCCACGCCCTGCAGCAGTCCGTCCCAGAGCCATCGAGGTACCTGACCAGGTCCACTCGCCTCACTTGGAGACCTAGTGCATCCAGCCTTCACGCTCGGGGAGAAAGCGCAGCATCGAGCAGCCCACGATGTCGGTCGCCACGGCCGCCCTCTTGGTAGACTCTGCCTTCACGACAAAGGCCAGCGAGGCAGGAGCCTTGATGTCTGTCAAGGAGACAGAGCTGTCATCTGCAGAGGCCTTCCAGTCGCCACGTGATAGCTCGAGATTCCTCGTCTCGTCGCCGTACACGGAGCAAGACCATCTCCTCGACTTGGACACGCTCGATGCGGAGAACAGGCTCCTCGCGCTGGCGTTGACGCGTATGCAGAACACGAGACGAGACTACTCGACGGCCCCATACATTGAAAGCTTCAACTGGACCGAGGTTCTGGACAGCCTAAAAAGCCTCGCCCATGCCGAAGGGCACGTATGGAAGGAGACTTCCTTCTACATCGTGGCCTTCAGATCGCAGATTCCGCCCAGCACCGTGTACGCCGAGCTGGGCGCTCTGGACAAGTGTGCTCACGCAGAAGCGACTGCGAGTGGTGGCTTCCTGAAGTGAGTTATGCAAGGACGATCTTGCGCCAGAGGCAGATATCATGGAGGGGCACAAGCTAATCGGGCCCTCGCAGATACTGGTTTGGGGAGCCAAACGCCGAGGGGCGCAACCTGGCGACTTGCGTGTGGAGGTCCAAGGAGGACGCCCGACTCGGCAACGTCGGGCCTGCCCACCGGAAAGCAGCCAACGCAACTCGCAGGCTGTATAGTAGCTGGGGGATAGATAGGCACCGACTGATTGTGCGAGACGATATCAAGAGTTGGGAGATCATCGATTGGGTTGACTGAATGAGGTCCATGTTGGGCTGGAAAGGGGACATGCCCCGCAGAACGTCGATAACGAAGCGACGCACCCGACGAAAGAAAAGCCCGGAACTTCGGAGGCTGGTAGCGTGCAAAGAAGAGGATAGAGAAGAAGGAGAAAGAGGCAGCGCCAGGCAGGCGAGCCTGTTGGGCAGACATTCTTGAGCGTTAGGAGAAATCCACTTAGCAATAGCAGATCGATTTCTTGCGTTAGGTTCTAGATCCGTTGATGGAAGCAGTAAACCGAAGTCGTGCAGACTCTCCCGGCCTTCGCTTGGGATATGGCTGGCAGTGCAACATCAAGACGCAACGGTGGAAAAAAAGAAAAGAAAGAAAGAGGTGGAAGAATAGAAGACAAGAAAGTCAGCCATGGTAGGAAATGCCGTCAAAATGGACGGGGGAGGCTCTGCTCTTAAAAGGTCCCAGATTGGAAATTGAAACGACAGAGACGTGGGGGGCACAATTGGCATCCCGCGCCGTGAGGCCATTCAGGAGCCTGCGGCTTTCCCAATCTGGGCGACTTGCTGGGATGGCTCCACCGTGGCGTCTGACGAATTAGGTAAGTCGCTCAGGCTGCCAGCGCGGGGTGGGCTGGCTGCGCATGCCACGGAAGAATCGAATTTTCCGCGCACAACTCGAAAGAAAATACCGTCGCCCTCCCACGCAGCACCGCCAGCCAGCCTCTGCGCGCCGTCACGACGACGACCGAAGCCCTCCATCCCTCCCAAGCCAACTACGCGCCGAACTACGGACGCCGACATTGATACTCGCGACAGCCGCAACGAAGCAACTATGGCGGACGCTTCCAAAGATTCGCCGTTCAAGTCGGTGCAGGTCGAGGCACTGGTACGTCCGCCGCGATGTGCTTGCCCCACCACTACGTGCCCGTGTGTGTGCGCGCGCGTGCCCCCGCGGGCATTCGTTGGAGAGAGGGTTGCTAAGACAATGAGGCGTGATAAAATAGGTGGTGATGAAGATCTCCAAGCACTGCTCGGCGACCTTTCCGACCATGGCCACCGGCTCGCTCGTCGGCATGGACAACGACACAGTGCTCGAGATCACCAACTCGTTCAACTTCCCCACCATCGACATTGCCAACGTTGACAGCCACCAGAGCGAGCGCGACGCCTCGGCCCAGGCCGCCGCCGCCCCCAGGTCCAAGGCCAACATCGCATACCAGGCTGAGATGATCAAGCACCTGCGCGAGGTCAACGTCGACGCTAACAATGTCGGCTGGTACTCGAGCGCCACCATGGGCAACTTCATCAACCTCAACTTTATCGAGAACCAGCACCACTACCAACGCGAGAACCCCAAGGCCATCGCTCTCGTCCACGACGTCAGCAGGAGCTCACAGGGCGCCCTTTCACTGCGCGCCTTCAGGCTCTCCAACAACTTCATGGCCGCCTTCAAGGAGGGCAAGTTCACGACAGAAATGTATGTCACCGCCACCGTTACTCGGAGACGCCGTCCGCTCGCTGGCCACAGTCCTGGGCGGCTGTCACCCGCGTTCTTGCAGCTCGCTGACCCCCCGCCAATAGCCTGCAAAAAATAAAACTCACGTACAAGGACATTCTGGTCGAGCTGCCCGTCATCGTCCACAACACACATCTTCTCACCACATACCTCCACCAAATCCCCGCCCCACCGCCCGCCCAGAGCGAGGTAGACCTGCCGATGTCGCTGGCGGAGCTGCAACGGAATCCGATCAGTGCCCCTGCCTACCCGTCGCTCGACTCGTTGGAGTTGTCGATCGACCCGTTCCTCGAGAAGACGTGCGACCTGCTTCTGGATAGCATCGAGTCGCACTACACCGACCTCAACAACCACCAATACTACCAACGCCAGCTGGCGCGCGAGCAAACCAAGATCACGGCTTGGCAAGCGAAGCGCAAGGCAGAGAACGCGGCCCGGGCGGCGGCCAAGCAGACCCCGCTCCCGGAAGACGAGTGGAAGAGGATGTACAAGCTGCCACAGGAGCCTAGTAGGCTCGAGGGCATGCTGAACGCCAGACAGGTGGAGCAGTACAGCAAGCAGGTGGACGGCTTTACTGCCAACGTCAGCGCCAAGATGTTTGCCGTCAGGGGGGGCCTCCTGACCGAGTGAAGCGGTTGAGCGAGGAGGGAGGCGAACTCATTTATTCAAGTGGAGACGCAGGCAGCCGGACGGCAGGCCTGTAGAGCTTGCACGGGCGCTTTGACCAAACCCTTGGCATTGCGTTACGCTACCTGCTCGGGTCCCAAGCCGGCCGCTGGCACAGTTTGCCGCGGCGGGAGCCACTAATGAATGTGCATATTGTACGGCGTTAACGGTGTTTGCTCTTCTCTGGTCATGTATACTTTGGGCTTGAGGAAGCTACTGCAGGTCGTCCCGTGGCGCCGAGGGAGTTCTTGTCAAAAGGAAAGCTAGATAAAAGTCTGGGGCTCAATGAGCGGGATCATGAAACACGTTGGGGACAGACAGCTGTACGAGTTTGTGTGTTGCTTGCCGCTGCATGCGGGCTTGGATCCCAGTCTGTGCTGAATCGCCGACGCGTGGTCGGTGTTCAAAGATCCAGAGTGGATTTGGCGGTTCTTTGACGCCGAGCTCGCCTGCTGGCAATGGAGCGGCACGGATGAATACCTAACTCTAAACAGCAAACAGCTTGTGCAGGGTGTGCCCAGCGAGTCGTAATACCAGGCAGTAAACCTAGAGAGGAAACTAAACTAGGAACCGTTACAATGTGGCAGCAAGTAATAGGACGGCAAAACAAAGAAAAATAACAGGAGAAAAAACGGTGAGGCGCGCTACCCGTCAACCAGGGCCCAGACAACTTGCCGAAAGGCTAGATTTTGGTGGGCTATGAGGGGCTGTGGAGGGGCAGCTCAATCGGGTAAAGACACCAGGCAGGGTTTTGCTTCACCGCGCGGATTGCCCCACGCGGGGCGACGTTTATCTGCCGGTGGCTCTCGGACTCCGATTCCTCTTCATTGCCAGAGCTCTTCTCCTCCCATCTTCTTTTTGCTTTCCTAGTGCTCGTCTTCCGGCCGCCCTGCACAGGTGTATTCGTCTTCCTTTTCGAGCTTCTTCTTCAAGCAGTCTTCCAAAAAAAAGGTATAACTTCCTTGCCCCCCTCGCTCTTGGCCCTCCATCTCCCAAACCAGTCATTCCATTTAGATCTCCATCTTTCCACAACATCGAAGCAATACATCGATCACCAGGCACTGACTTCGGAGGCGTCACCACCAGCAGCCTTTTCACTCTTCCATCCCATCATCCTGTAAGTTCACTACTGCTCCCCGTTATAAAGGCGGCGATTCGGCGCATCCGGCGGCACGAATTGGCTAACCAATACGCAAGCCCCCGTTTTTCTACAGAGCCTATACACACCGCCAACATGGCTGCTCCCGCCCACAAGTTCAAGGTCGCCGACCTCTCGCTGGCCGCCTTCGGCCGCAAGGAGATTGAGCTGGCCGAGAACGAGATGCCCGGTCTGATGCAGACGCGCGAGAAGTACGCTGCCGACCAACCGCTCAAGGGCGCCCGCATCGCCGGCTGCCTGCACATGACGATCCAGACGGCTGTGCTGATCGAGACGCTGGTCGCTCTCGGCGCCGAGGTCACCTGGACCTCGTGCAACATCTTCTCTACCCAGGACCACGCCGCCGCTGCCATCGCTGCTGCCGGCATCCCCGTCTTCGCCTGGAAGGGCGAGTCCGAGGAGGAGTACAACTGGTGTCTGGAGCAGCAGCTGCTGGCCTTCAAGGATGGCAAGAAGCTGAACCTGATCCTCGACGACGGCGGTGACCTGACCCACCTCGTCCACGACAAGTACCCCGACATGCTCAAGGACTGCTACGGCGTCTCCGAGGAGACCACCACGGGTGTCCACCACCTGTACAAGATGCTCAAGGAGGGCAAGCTGCTGGTCCCCGCCATCAACGTCAACGACTCGGTCACCAAGTCCAAGTTCGACAACCTGTACGGCTGCCGCGAGTCGCTTGTCGACGGCATCAAGCGTGCGACCGACGTCATGGTCGCCGGCAAGATCGCCGTCGTTGCCGGCTACGGTGACGTCGGCAAGGGCTGCGCCCAGGCCCTGCACTCGATGGGTGCCCGCGTCATCGTGACCGAGATTGACCCCATCAACGCTCTCCAGGCCGCCATGGCCGGCTACCAGGTCACCACCATGGAGAAGGCCGCTTCTGTCGGCCAGATCTTCGTCACCACTACTGGCTGCCGTGACATCCTGGTCGGCAAGCACTTCGAGGCCATGCCCAACGACGCCATCGTCTGCAGTAAGCCGAGCCCCGCCCTCTTTGCCTCTGTTCCTCTTTTCCTGGCCCATGAAAATGACGACGACTAACACTACGACCCTCCAACCGCAGACATTGGCCACTTCGACATCGAGATCGATGTTGCCTGGCTCAAGGCCAACGCCAAGAGCGTGTCCAACATCAAGCCCCAGGTCGACCGCTACCTACTCGCCAACGGCCGCCACATCATCCTGCTTGCCGAGGGCCGCCTGGTCAACCTCGGCTGCGCCACTGGCCACTCCTCCTTTGTCATGTCGTGCTCCTTCACCAACCAGGTGCTGGCCCAGATCATGCTGTACAAGAACAGCGACGCCGCCTTCTCCCAGAAGTACGTCGAGTTCGCCAAGTCGGGCAAGCTCGAGAACAAGGTCTACGTCCTGCCCAAGATCCTGGACGAGGAGGTCGCCAAGCTGCACCTGGCCCACTGCAACGTCGAGCTCTCGACCCTCACGCCCGTTCAGGCCGAGTACCTCAGCCTGCCGGTCGAGGGCCCCTACAAGCCGGACCAGTACGTTTTATCCTGTAGCCCGACTTTACTCTCGTGTTCAGATTACGGCCTTACAACAGCACTAACATTCTTTTTTCCACAGCTACCGCTACTAAATACCTACCCCCCGCCTAATACGCCCTGCCTCGTGCTCGGCCACGATAGAGGGCTTTTTCTCACGCATCACTCACTTGCTGCGAGACTCTGGACCCTTCAACTGGGTTTCGGTTTGAGCTTTGGTGGTCGACGCCGGAAGCGCAACGGATTTTCAACACGACATTGCATGATTAAAGGAGCATTGACTTTACGATAAACTGGGAAAAAACTTGGGTTCTGGGAGATCTGGGGCATGGAAACTGAACCGTATTTTCAACAAAAGTTCGGCGTTGGCAGCAGTTTGATGATACCTGTCTTTATTTGAGCTAAGGACGACATTTTCGAGAATTGAATCCCAGGCTGGCGATTTAACATGCCAGAGCCTATGGCGCATTTTTTTTTCTTTTGGGTTTGCAGTACCGTGTTCGTATCTGCCCTGCCGGCTGAGGAAGGTGGGCGACTGGAGTGTTCATTCAACCAGGCTATGTGATGGGAGCAGGTGAAGGAAACTGCTAAAGTACTTAGTCCACACAGGGAGTGAGTTATCATGCGCGTGACGGTAAAATCAGATGCAATGCATATCAGTTCTTTGTAACCCATAAGCTTGGGTACAACTTGCAAGAGAGCCCGCTTCCCGACCGTGTACTCCCAGGAACATATACACGAGCCGGAAAGCAGTGTATGTGGCGTGCGAGTATGGTCGAATCTTTGTCTAAATCTCTTGCCTATAATCCAAACATCATCTAAGTGTAAACCAGTACCAGCATTTCCTTCTTTTCCACGTAAGGAAACTCACTCTCCCCTTCGAGCGTGCAACAAGCAAGCCCCCAGACGCATTAAAAATCGAGGCCGCTCTGCTCGGGCACGATGGTGAGCAGGGTGCCGCGCTGGACGGCGGCGACGACGTTCGCCAGGGCCAGCTCCTCCATCTTGGCCTGGGTCTCGACTGTGTGGGTGCCCATGTGCGGCACGAGCACGCACCGCTCGTTGGCCAGCAGGCCCGGGTGCACCTCGGGCTCGTTCTCGTACACGTCGAGCCCGGCCGAGGACACGGTGCCGTCGTCGAGGGCGGCCACGAGGGCGGCCTCGTCCACGATGGCGCCGCGCGCCGTGTTGACGATGACGACGCCGCGCTTCATCTTGGCGAATTCGGGGTTGGAGATTATGCGTCTGGTTTTGGGCTGCAGGCAGCAGTTGGGGGTCAGATTTGGTTTAGCGTCTTCTTCTTCTTCTTCTTGACGCCCTTCGTAGGTAGGTACGCTCTGGGCGTTTCCACTTCTCCTTTTTTTTTTGCTTACATTCAAGGGCAGATTCAGGCTCAGCACGTCGCTCTCGGCCAGCAGCCTGTCAAAGTCAACATGCTCGGCACCGCCGCACTCGGCCTCGAGCTCGGGCTCCAGGCGCGTCCTGTTGTGGTAGCGGATGCGCATGCCAAAGGCGGCGGCGGCCTTCTTCGCCACGCAGCGTCCGATGCCGCCCATGCCGAGGATGCCGAGCACTTTGCCCTGGGGGTCGTGGCCGAGGGCCGGGAGGCGCCAGTCGCCCCTGCGCAGGGCCGCCATGCCGCCCGACAGGTTGCGGAGCCCGCCCAGCATCAGGAAGATGGCCAGGTCGGCCGTGGCGTCGTCGACGGCCGACGGCGTGTTGCTCACGCGGACGCCGCGGGCCGTGCAGGCCGCCACGTCGACCTGGTCGTAGCCGGCGCCGTTGTGGCACACGAAGCGCAGCGACGCCGGCAGCGCCGCCACCAGCGCCGCGTCCACGGGGCCCGTCACCCTGACGCTGTCCAAGGTGCGGTAGGCCGCCACGACGCCGTCGAGCCGCCCGCCGGGTCGGCACTCGGCCACGAAGGAGGCCCGGTCCCGAGACTCGGGCACCAGCACCTCGGCCACATTTTTCAGCTCTGCCAGGGCCGAGGCCGCACTGGGGGGTTTGGGGTGTTTTGTGGACCGCCGCGTCAGCCGTTGGTCGATTTGCGTCACTTGGAGATCAAAAACGGAAAAGAAGAAAAAGAAAAGGTCGAACCGCCAGGGGTGGAGGTGGAGGGTTGGCGAGCCCGTCTCCCCCTGTGCTTGCGTGCATGTCTTACAGCTCAACCTCACCCAGCAGCAGCACCTTTGGCCGCGAGCCAGACGCCGCTTCTCCTGCCGGCATCCTCGGCGGCTTTTTTGTCTCTCTGGTGTGGAGAGAGGGGGGAGATTATGCGAGAAAGATTAAAGTGCCCGTTTCCCTTCTGCAAGGGACGCACGCGGCGTTTTTTTTTCTTTTTCTGCTGGCGAGCGAGTGAGGCCCAAATCAGGCTCGTGGGAAATATGCGCGCGGGCGCGGCTGGGCAATATCGCAGCCGAGCTCTCGGATGCAGGACCGGCACTCGTCAAGGAGGGGGTGGGCGAATCTTTTTGCTGACGAATGTGTGTGACGTGTATAAAGTGAGATGAGATACCTCATCCATGTATGCACCCGTGCTGGAGTGCAGCGCTGATGCTTGTGCTGAGCGCAGGCGGGACCCGCAGGTGGAGCATGCTTCCCCGGAGAATCGTTCGCGCCTGCCAAAAGCGGGCGGTTTTGACCTCCTTGCCGTCAAGCCCGCCAAGCTTCTCCAGTCCAAGAGCGCGGGCAGGGTCCAGGCGTGGAGGAAGACGCCAAGATTGCAGCTCGATTCCTTGACGGCGTTCTTCCCGCTTCCGATATCGCGCCTAGTTGTCCCGACGTCGGGTGGGCCGGACGTTCCACTCATTCCATGACAACGTCGTCCCTGCCTTCTCTGCTCTCCGACGGAAGACGCGACATGACACTAGAGCCTCGACAAGTACATGGCGTCTTGCAGGGACGGGCGTACCTACGGGATGAAGAGGGCTAACCTCCACCGTTTGAGACAACTCGGGAGAAAGGCCACAGTGGAACAGGCGCCAGCGAGGCAGAAAAAAATGTGAAACGGTTTTTCTTCTTTTATTCCTTCTTCTTTTCTTGCCGAGATCTATGGCAGGCCTCTATCCCCTTCACCGTCAGTCCGCCTCTCCTGACTGCTAAACACCACCGACAAATATGCCGCAGACATCATCCACATAGATTCCTCCGCGCGGCTCCCGTGCCGCTGATTCATCTAGTGCTGAAAAGAAAAGATGGCGAACATTTGTACAGGGGCAGATGAATAGGTATTTACAAATAGCTTAAAACTAAAATCAGATTATGGATTGGTGGTCATGAAGGGTCATGATAACCCGGCTTTTTGGTTGGCCGGGATCGATACCAGTACAGGGAGGTGTGTTGGGGGCATGAGGGTGACGTTTGATGTGGTCCTATTTTCGTGGCCGTGGCGAGGCTGGGGGATCCGGCTGTAATAGGCGATTAGAGAGAAGTGAGGCTAGGAAGAAGAATGATTAGGTGGCTAGGTAGGCGAGTTCGCCGGCAGGTGGTTGACAGTTGCAGATGTTGTTTTTGACGAAACAGGTTCATGTAGGGCGACGAGAAACATTGACACCAGGCGAGACGAATGCCTTGGCCGCCAGCTCAGCAAACCTCCTGACTACATTTGTCGTGCCCCCCGGCGTCCGCGCCTCGTCGCGGATGAACTGCGCCGCGACGGCTAGCCTGTTGCGCGGGTCGCCCTCGTCTAGGTGCTGTGGCAGCGAGTTCTCGTAACCAGCTGGGTACCTAGGGGCGAGCTCGCGCAGGACGGCAATGGAGTAGAGCACGTCACGGTTCTCGCGGCCGTCCAGCAGGTTCCGGATGCGCGTCAGGGCCGCATCTCGCTGCCGTTGGGACGCCCCAGTGGCGTGCGGCTGCGGCTCGCCCATACGCAGGTACTCGGCCAGATAGTACCAAAACTCGGCCTCGCGGATGCGGTGGACATCACCCCGCCGCGGGGGCGGAATGCAGGGATTGTTGATCAGGTAGGCTCCCGAGAGCAGAGTATCGAACACGGAGACCCTGTTACGGGCCTCGGCGGCGTTGTCGGCGGCCAAGGGCTCGTCCGTGGCAGGATTCGTGGCCGCTGGCACCGTGTATGCGAGCGAGGTCAGGTTCCAGACCACGCGGGTCTCCATGATGCCGGGGGCAGCCATCCGGGCGGCATCGGCGACCTTGACGGGTGAGACGGCGGCGGCCAGGAAGCTCGCGAGGAGGTTCATGAGGGCCGTGTTGTGGCTCAGGATGCTGATGGGATTGTGGCCGTCTGGCCTGAAATTGAACCAGGACGTTTCAAAAAAGGCCGTCAAGCCAGGGACGTAGATTTGGTAGTAGACCTTGATGATCTCGTCAACCGCCTCCTTGCTTGGCAGCGACTGCGGCGCCGGGGGTGCAGGGCCCCCGAGCGCGACAAGTTCGTCGACTTTCATCTTTCTTTTTTTTTTTTGCCGGAGGACCGACGCAAGTCAATCCGGGCTACGGCCAGCCTATTGCCTCCTATTATGGTGTCCGCCGTGCTTGGGCCGAGGATCGGCAACCGTGCACTCGGGATCAGGACAACCTAGATGGCGTGCCAGAGAAGTAGAAAGCAGGACTACCGGCTCTGTACGGGGCATTCGAGGAAGCGTGCTGGCCAGCCAACCCGGTCGAGCCTGTGTCGAGCGCAGGATCTATGGCGCCGCCAGAGTAGTCGACGGTGGACGTCAACGTGGAGCCGGCGGTGTCGTACTGGTGGCCCTGCACAGGGGGGTAGCTGCTGGGCACGACGGCGGGCTGGTGTCCGTAGGGACTGGAGCCGGGGCTGTTGGTGGTGGAGGTGGAAGGGCCGCCCCCGGGGAGGGACGGAGGCTGCTGCTGCTGCTGCTGGTCCTGCGGGTGATGGTGCTGTTGCTGCTCAGACTGCGGCTGCTGCAGCGGCTGTGCGGGAGGCGGCACCGTGGGAGCACCGCCGCCGTGGTTTGGCGCCGGCTGAATGGCCGACGGGCCGGGCGGCGTCTGCTTGAAGATGGGGTCGTATCCTGCGCAGTCGCGCTTGGACTTTTTGCAGTTGTTGCACGTCGGATGGGTCTCGTCGCACTGTCCGAGACGGAGGGATGTATTGTCAGCAAAGCCTGTTTGTGCGAGATTGAACCAAGGTTTTGGTGTGTGCTGCGCGGCGCCGTTGCTTGTGCCGTGTTTTGTGCTAGGTGCGCATGTACTTGTGCTTCGTCAAAGCCAACCAGTCCAAAAGGGTGGGGTCGGGGATTTGCGGTGGTGGGCGTGTGCGCGAAGACGGGCGGCTGCCGGGGTGAAAAGGCAAAAAAACGCAAAAACAAAATATTCCCCAGAGAATTAAACCACCCACACAATGAAAGCCGGGGATTTGCCCGCGATGGGCTGGCTGGGCCTTGGGGGCTTCGGGAGAGGCGACGACTGGACCGATTGACGGCTCGCTTGCGGCAGCTCTAGCACCAAGCGAGCGTCAAGCGACCCCAAGCGAGGAGCAGAATAAATCGACCGCTTGGAAGATCTCGCCAATGACGGGACAGGCCAGAGGAGCAGAACCGAAGGAGAAAGAGAGAAAGAAAAAAAAAAGCAAGGTAACCCCTTCCCGCTCTCCAAACAAACGGCCCTCGTCGGTATCGCACAAATAAGATGTGCGTTTTCCATTATACCCATCAATTATAGCCGCCGCGCTCCGCTCCCTACCGGACCCGGCCAAACCAGCGCCGGGAAATGCAACGGGATCTGTGTTGATGCGACCGGGAGGGGAAACCGGCAAAGGAGAATCGTGGCGCCTGCAACGGCTCGACGTACCTTTATCCTTCGTTTCCTGCAGGTCAGGCAGCCCGTCTTTGTGCGGCGCTTAATATCCTGTGTGCGAATGCGAACAACCGAGCCGTCAGCAACCCTGTCGTTTGGTTTGCCCATCTGTCCGCTGCCAGAACGAGACGGGAGAAAAAGCCAAGACGGCCAACCACGCCCGGCCGATCCGAGAAGAGTCCACTCGAGCCGCAACCCACGCCCATCTCACTCAAACACATCCCAACTCCCGTCGTCTTGTCGTACCTTTTTGTGTCGCCCGCCGCTGAGGCTCAGCCTGGGGTCACCCATGGGGAACGCCATGCTCCCGGGGTGCAACCCGTAAGGGTGCATGGCCATGTGCGCAGGCGGCTGGTAATACGCCGCCATCTGGGGCGTCATGGCCATCGCCTGCGCATGGTGCTGGTGCGGATGCGGGTGCGGGTGCGGGTGCTGATGCGGGTGCTGAGGGTGCTGCTGGTGCTGAGGGTGCTGAGGGTGCTGAGGGTGCTGCTGGTGCTGAGCCTGCTGGTGCTGGTGCTGCAGGGGATCCAGACTTCGCATGCTCGGCAGCGCCAAGGCCGGGTTCGGGGGCAGCGGCTGGGGCGTGCGGTACGGATCCGGGGCCTGCGTGGTCACGGACGGGTAGCCGTATGGGCCGCCCGGGTTCATCGGCGGCGGCGGCGGCGAATACGCCGGCTGTCCGGGGTAGCCAACATGTTGCTGCTGGTGCTGGTGCTGGCGAGCATGCCCGTGCGGCGGGGGAGCGTTGGACATGGGAGCGCGAGAGTAGGAGGACGCGAAGTCCCCGTTCACGCTCGCTTCGAGGGCTGGCGAGGGCGCAGTAGAGATTCCGCCGGTGCGACTGCTGGACAGGTACTTCTGTGAGTGTACTTCTGGAGGGTGAGCTGCTTCGGTCGCAGAGACGAAATCAGCTGTGCCGGGCGGTTGTACAGGGTCTTCGCTTGGGGTCTTGTTGGCTGTGTTGGCGTCGGTGGTGTTGGTGGCGTTGCTGCTGCTGCTGGAGGTTGTGGTTGTGGTGGAGGTAGCGACAGTGGTGCACGAGTTTCTTCTTCGATCGTGCGCAGTGGGATAAGAGGTAATGACAGTGGTTGACGCAACGGTCGGGGCTGGAGTGGATGGGCCAGAGGCGATCGAGGTCGTCGCCGACTCGATCGGAGCGGTGGCAGCCGGCGAGGGGAGGTTAAACTCGACGGGCGCAGCCGCAGCAGGGAGACCTTGGGTGGTCGGCGGCGCGAGGACGAGTGGGTGCTTTCGTGTCAGCAGGCTCTCCGAATCTTGTGCATGATGAAGGCGAGCTTGGGCTTGCTGCTGCTGCTTCTGCTGCTGCTGCTTCTCCGGCTCCGGCTTCAGCTTCTCCAGCTCCAGCAACACCTTTTCATGGCCCTTTTCCCGGTCCTGGTCCTGGTCCTGTTCCTCCTTAAGAGAGGATGGAGCGGTGCCAGGAGAGGGATGTGCCATTTCGGGGGACGGTTTTTATTTAATTGGATTTTTTTTTTATGGAGCCCACGATTTCTGACCGGGGGAGACAGACGCGACCCTGGGCCGGGTTTCCTACTGATGCGTGCGGTGGTGGTGGTGTTGAGCTGTGCTGGAGGCAGGCAGGTGGTGGCCGCGGTGGTGGTGGTCCCTCTACTCTTGCGCGAGGGGGTGCGATTTCGACGAGGGTGGCGTGCCTGTCCGAATCAATCAGTTCAATCAATTCAATCCAATAATCGATCGTCTCTTTTCTGCCTGTGCTTGCAATGCGCAGGGCAATCAAGCAATGCAACGAGAAATTGGCTGCTCAGGTACGAAGCCGCGAAATGCCCACGGCTCCATTTGGACTAGCGTGGGGTCTCTCCTTTCCTAGGGTGGCATGGTGTGTCCCATAGTTTGTGCTCTTTTTTTTTTTTTTCCCTTTTCCCTTGCGTTTCTTGTTTTCCGCCTCGGGTTGTTTTCTTGCGAGTCGGTATGGAAGGGTGGTGCCTGCCCATAGAAGGTCGCTTGTGCTGGTCCCTGGCACCTTGCTGTTTTTTTTTTCTGTCTTCTTTTGTTCTCTCCCTTTTTTTTCCATCTTCCTCTTTGTCTCCAGACCGGACCGCTCACCCCACTGCCCCCAATCCCAAATATTAACGCGCGTTCGGTGTTATTATGCACTGTCGATGTTGGCTCGATAGGCGATTTCATCACTCTAAATTCCAATCCCGGACCCAGCCGCCACACGAGCTGTCAACAAAAAGAAGCATTTTTGATAGCTCCCGCCCGTCTTGCGCACGCTGGGTCGATTTCGATTGCGCGCATGCCTCTCTGCTGGTAAGTTTGGCAGATGGATGCGACCAGAGATGTGAAATCGGGGGGTTTCGATGTCACACAGTCCTGCCGACGGCCGGGTTTCTAGTTTCTCCTGTCAGTGCACTGGATGCAGCCGCTCCCAGGCTCCTGAACAACGGGCAAAAACGGTTCCATGGCTGCGCACCCGTCGTCCCCTGCTCGACGCAGCGTGCGCCCAAAACGGCCTAGCGGCACATGTCACCAGGCGTGCCTCTTGGGATCCCTGGCGGGCCAAAAATGTCAATGGGACCCTGTGGGCTGGGTGGCGTGCGTCCTTCTCTCGGACTGGGCGCACCCACCTGCCGCCCCACCCGGATAAGGCGTCCTGACTCTAGACCCGGCCACCCTGGAAGGAGGCAGAGGAGAGGCCAGGTCACCCGCGAACCCACAGCGGGCAGCCAACAGGCTGCTTTCCTCACAGGCAACCAGCACGCGGCCTCAGCAAGCGAGGTCTCTCACGATGTGGGACTGTAGAAAAGGGGGGCAGGGGGTGGCAGAGAGTATGAAGGGGGTGTCTATCTCCAGGGCGCCGCTAGGCTGGGAATGTCGGAGTTGGCGAAGGCAAAATGCCTAAAAAAAGGCAAATGACAGGAGAAAGAGAAGGAAAGCAAAGGGGAACGACATCGCCGATCGGCCGAGTCTGCCTGCGTTAGATCTGTCGTCAGTCCATCCCGTCCGAGAGGCAACACCACACTTGTCGGTGTACGTATACGTACGCCTCCATACGTCCAGACTAAGGTTCCCCTCCCCAACCCCATTGCTAATAAGCAGGAGACCGCCTTAGGAACAGGGGACCCAAGGGAAGGTGATTTCGAGCCTCCAGATCCAACCTTGTTCGCCGCCGGCCGGCGAGCCGATGGGGTGCGTCTACCCGTCAATTGAAAATCGGTGTGCCGCGCACAGTACTTGGCTGCCGCATGCGTGCGTCGCACAGGCGCGAGGTACCTCCACCACCACCCTGCCCTAGCTTGGCTTGGTGGTACCTTTAGTTTAGCTCCGACCATGGATCAGGGACGGATCTGAAAGAATGCATGATTATCGCACGGCCCTATTTTCCCTTCCTGCAGGAGGGAAGCGGGCGCGGGCTGGAGCGAGCGATTGTTTGCCATAACACTCCATCTTATGGAGATCACTTGACAGGCCGGCGTCCAAGCACGCTGGCGCAGTAAAGGCGATCTATTGACCGCGCCCGCCGATCCCTGCGACGAGAATAACTCGGTGGGACAGGGGACAACCGAGACGCGGGCGTGGAGAGGGAGGGGGAGAAAAAATTAAAAATTAAAAAAAAAAAAAAAAAAAAAAAAAAAAATTAAAAAAAAAAAAAAAAAAAAAAAAAAAAAGGTGACACTGCGGTTTAGCAAAGTGGCTGGGCATGGTGGGACTGGGGCAAGATACGGGCAGCCGACTGGTGGAAGCTGGCAGAAAACGGCCCCCATGCGCTGAAATGTGGATGTGGGGAAAAAGCCGTGTGCGTGCATCTGTCAGTGCAGCCTCATCGGCTTCTCCTGATGTGCACGAAGTGGTGCCCGGGCCCGTTACATGCCACCTCCTGCCTGGCCCTCCTGGGGGGGCGCGCGTGCGCCGTGCAGGTTTCGACACTGCCTCAATCGCTCGCGCTGTCGCCGCGGCGCGTCGTATTTCGTAAATCAGCAGAGGGGGGGTGCTGCGCGGCTGCTACACCAAACGTTGGACATCAGCTCCCTGTGCCGGAACAAACTCCGTTGGGATAGCCCGTTAGCCCCTAGGACCCATAGGCGCGGTGTGCTCTTTCTCGACCCTGGATCTGGTCGGGCAGGGGACCAGGCTCGACAGCAAAGCGGAAAGCTGCTCGGGCAACTTATCCTCCAGGTGGCGTCCTGAGTCCGCCGACCCAGCAGGCGCCTCCATGGGGCTGGGTCATTATTATTGCCTTTGGACGTATTGGGTAGGTGCTCCTTCCTTAGTGCTCTCCGCATGATGGCGCGGCGCGGGAGCTTTGACGCCGGCGAAAGGAGACCCGGCCTGGCGGCCAGCCGCCCAGGAACGGTACCCTAGGCCGATGTTAAAACGAACGTCAGCTTTTGGGCGAGGTGGTCACCTGGAGGCCGACGATGCGCCCTAGGTTTCTTTTTTTTTTCTTTCCCCTCATCACTTCGCTCGCTGTTTTTTTTTTCTTTGTTTCTTTTTTTTTTTTAGCGTCTGTGGGCGCCATCATGACATGTCATTCCCGAGGCGGTGGCCTGAGAGGTGCAGCACCCATGACCTGCACTGCGGCAGGGATAACCCGATACACAACATGAGAAAAGAAAGAAGAGAAACGCCGGCCAGGGGGCGCCAGGGCACGCAGCAGCAGCAGCAGCAGCAGAAGGGGCCGCACACACCCTGCCCGCCTCCTGGAGTCGGACGCATGAAGTTGGGAAATATGCAGCCCACAGCCCACATCCACATCATCTTGGAGTTCTGCGCTAGCCTTGGGGGCGGCAATCTTAGCGCACGCGCGCGCTCTCGCGCACCACTAGAACCGCCTTGACGGTGCTGGCTCTGGCGCGGTTTTTTCCCGCGGCTTGTGCCGGCCGGTATCCCTCTCCGCGCCCTGGTCCATGCTTGGTGGGCACCGACCCTGGCCCAGCAGGCCCCGTTGCCGCGAAAAGAAGCGAAAAGGAAAGGACGAGTGACAGAAGGAGGGCGGCGCCAAGAAACATGCCCTTGGCGCACGGCCGCTGCCAGAATCGACGAGGTGGGTGCGCGGAGGAGCAGTGCGCCTCGGCGTGCGGCTCACTCGTCAGTCGACTGGCTTGGCTTGCCGTGCAACGTCAGGCAGGAAAGAAACGAGAGGGGAAAGGTGAGGGAAAAAAAAAAAAAAAAAAAAGGATGAAGGAACGAACGACAGGACGTCCCGTTCCGCGCGCTCATTGTGCCACCCCCAGCCCTGATCGTCCGAAGGGGGCCTCAATTTTGGCCTCTCTCCCACACGAACCCGGCTGGGATGACGTCCGAAATTGCAGCCCGTCCTAACGTTTTCTGCGTTGACGAACCTTCCTCGGCACAGTCAGCAAGCTCGAACTCAAGACGAGTCACGCCAACCCGGCCTCGTGGTTGAGGTTGTTTTGATCTAGCCCGCCGCCATGTGCGCGTGTGACTCGGCCACCGTGTCCTACACCATCTTTTCTTCCCCAGAAGCAAGTAAGTACCCCAGCCGGAGGGAGGGGGTGGCTGGCTGGCTGCAAGATTTTATCTTATTTTATTCCTTTCTTCTCTCTTGCCTTTCTTGGGATACGGACCGTCATCGGGAGCCCAAGGATTCACCCCAAAAAGGGGCTTGGCCTTGGGGCATGTCTCCCTCCCAGTGCGACCCTACCGGCCATTGCATCGACAGCAATTTTGCGGCAGTGTCCGGGATCATGGGCGACGATGGTCACGAAAGCCCAGCCCAGCCCAGCCCAGTCCGGCCCTTCCTGTCTGGCCCCATAGTGGGCGCCTACTGACTGGCCGGTTTCTTTCCCGGCGCACGCGCTGGCCGGGCGGGCGGCACAGGACTCTTGCCCGCATTTTCATGCATTTAGATATCGATCTTTAAGGGCGAAGCCAGTCTAGCAGATTAGCCGATGTATGGTTATCGAGTCCGTGGGTACCATACCTACACACCTCCTCTCCTCTTGCTGGCGCAGCGCCGGCCCCCGTCTTCGGAGCAAGGGAGAGAGAGAGAGAGAGAGGCCGGTCGAACCTGGCAGATATGAGGAAAGAGACGGTGGTGGGTGGCACACGAGAGACTAGCTGCACGGCATGGAAGCGCGGCAAGCGGTGCATGGGCTCTCTTCGTTTAATGTTCTAGCATGATCTCCGAGCCTCTAGTGTATCTCACTATCGTTTTCTTTCGGCTCACGTTGTTCTGGAATGCCGATAAGTGTCGGCTGGGGAGCGTCTAGCTGAAATGGCGGCGATGTGACTGGACGCTACCTACTTTCACGAGTAGGCTTCCGGATCCTGCGAGCTGAATGTGCTAGCTCTTATCAAGGTTCTTTGACCGCATTTGCCCATCTACCGCTCGCGCCGCCCTCGATTCGACGCTCAGCTGTCGAGCTCACACGAAACTGTTTCGCCCAAGCCGCTCACTCGCTCCACGGCAGCCAGCCGGCTATTCACGTCGTCTCTTAACCTCCCACCCTCCATACCAAGAGCCGTTGTTGTGTACATGCTGTTAGTTGGCTGCTTGCTGGACCTAAACCCCTGACTGCTGCTGCCACACCTCGATCAACACTCGCCAGTTCCCGGTTTGCCATCCGTCCACGCCCACCCCTCCCTGCCCTCACTCGTCGGCCACGATCGTGCTGGATGTGTGGGAAAAGGGACATCACTGCAACAGCATGTGCTAGTCGTGTTCAAGCTTTCCCCGGAACGGGTTGGCGAGCGGGCGCGGGCCAGTCATCATGACCCATCCCCAGTCGCCTAGTGAAGCATATGTACGGGAGTTTTTTTTCCTTGCAAATTATTCTTTTCCCGCTCCTACCCACACCAATAGGCGGTTGTTTATACCCTCCCTCCTTCCTTTCCTTCCTGGCCGCCGCGACGGCTGGCCCGAGGGTGGAGGGATGCGACCCCACAGACTGGCAGCAGCAGCACACACACTGGCATGGCAGGCAGGTAGGTGGTAGATAGGTACCTAGGTAGGTAATTGACATCCCTCCTGGTTCTCTTCTGATGCCCTCCATCATCATCCTGCTGCTGCTGCTGCCGCTGCATCCGGGGGGGCCCAATCCCTGTCGCCATAGCGGCGGCCTCGAAAATACGCAGATGCAGACGCCCCGCGCACGAACCTGGCAGCCAGCCGAGGAAGGAAACGCAAATACCTATACGCGAGCGGGCAGGTATGCAAACACATGGCACATGGACCTTCCACGTCCATGCGCCCGCATATAATCGTAAAAGACGGGCCGATCAGCTATTTTTTTTTTTCTTTTTTCTTTTTTCTTTTTTTTTTTTTCCTTTTTTTTTTTTTTTTTTTTTTTTTTTACTTTTTGTTTATTTATTTATTTATTTTTTTGCTAGCAAGCTCTTCTAGCCCATACCCACGCCCTCGCCCTACGGCCTGAGATGTTAGGTGCCGCCTACCTTAGATGGTCGGTACCGACCTGTGTACCTCCCACCTATCACCAACCCAGGTACCAATTCCCACCTTCTCGAAGGTCTGACGTGGCTAACCTACCCAGACGTGCCGGCAACACAAGACATGTGGTCGGATGTTTTGTCCGAGCAGCAGCAAACACGGTGCGGCGTCTCGGGATCCTCAACACACCCGCACTTCGTTCTGCAGTTGGCCCTCTCTGGCCTACCAAGCAAATAAGTGCAGGCGGCCGTCTTCCGCGACCATGCGGGCCTTGCCATGGGGAGTGCTTTGTCCTTCTCGCAGAGGGGCTCACAAGTCGAGGCCAAGCGATGCGGCCGCATCCCACCCCGTCTCCTGCTTCCTTCTGGCTGAAGTCGAGGCTGCATATTAGGCTCTTTCTAAAGGGTCAAAACATTCGGACACGAAGGCCCCACGGTTGTGACGGGCGGCTGGTCTATTTCTCCGGGCTTCCATCTTTTGCCTCCCCGTAGTTTTGTTGCCTGTATGTATGTGGTACGCACGTATGAGGGGTTTTGCTGCCTGCGGGGGGCGGCCATTCCAAGGCCACCCCTCCCTCCGCTGATTTTTTTTTCTTTTCTACCCATTTGTCACTGTAATTTGTGGCAGGTAGCATGCATCGTGCTGTCATTGGCGTGGCGTCGAAAGCCGCCGGCGCCGTGTGCCCGTTTGTGTTGCTTGTTTGTCGCGATGCGGTGCCGATATTCCAATGCCATGGTCGCTCGCCGGCGTTACGTTGCGTTGCGCCCTCAGGGGCCTTGGCCCAGGCTGATCTACGTTGGATCGATCTGGAGATCGGGCCGTCCTTCCCTGGCCGCAGCCAGAGGCCAAGGGTGTCGAGGCGCCGCGCACGTGACCGCGCCCTGCAGCCTGCCCAAACAAGCGCCTTCCACGAGCAGGGGTGGCGGCTGGCCGGCTTGATTTTGCCTTCGGCCTGGCCCTGGCGTTGCAGGAGCAGCGCAGATGCGCGTGAAAACCGCCGCCCGCCCGCCACTAGTGAGGTTGGTTGAGAGAAGACGCGGAAGGCGCGAGGGTGAAGGAGACGGCGAACCTGAGGTCGAGACTGCCCAAACGATAAAGGACTCCAGCTGCCTAAGCCGAGACTGGAAATCCATGCGAATACAACCAAATCCAGGCGGATCAAAAATAAATAGAAAAAAAAAAAAGCATCTCGCTCTCGCTTTCTCTCATCACACGCCCGTCGGTGTCTGACTATCCTTGTCTCACCTCTCGTGTCCTCTACCTTCTCCTCACCCCCTCGACTACTACCGGAGTCGACCGTCCATCCGCGCCCACTGAGAATCTGCGTCATGTATGTATCCGTATCCTGCAGCGGAATCAACCACCGGTCTCCTTCTCACGCGCTCCAATGACCCGTCCCGCCCGCCTCCTGTGGTCACCCTACACAGCCGTGCCGGCGAGGTACATCCATTGCTTGTCATACCCAACCCTGGACGACCTGGCTTTGGTAGCACCAGTCAGCCGCCCACTTGCTCCCCTCCTAGCACAGCTGCAGACGCTCGATGGTGTCGGCCAGGCCGTCGTAGCCCTTCTGCCTCGCCAGCCCGGCCGCGGTGCCCTGCCGGTAGCTCCTCCTGGCGCGAAGGTCGTCGGCCGACTCATAGATCTCCACCGTCGCCGACTGCCGCACCCCTCGCTGCAGTAGCAGCCTGGCGCCCTCGACGTGGCCCCTCAGCGCCGCGTAGTGCAGCGCCGTTGCCCCGTGCCCGTTCCGCCGGTTGACGTCCAACAACGGCCCCGGGCCCTTGTCGGCTGCAGCCCCTGGTCGCCGCAGCTGGTGCCTGTGGTGGTGTCCGCCGCCGCTGCGGCCGCCCACCACTGCACCCACCAGTGCTGCCAGGGACGACCCCAGGCCCCTGCCGCAGCCGCCGCCATCTCCAGCCTTGTCTTCGCAGCCCTCTTTGCCGTCCCCCGCTGGTGGCTTCCGCAGACTCAGCAGGAACCGGAGCGCCTCTGGGCTGCCAGTCGCTGCCGCGAGGATGCTGTCGTCTGCTGCCGTGCGCGCGTTTGCCACTTCGGCGAGCGAGCCACGGTATAGGAGTAGCTTGATTGTCGAGAGGTGGCCTCCCTCGGCGGCGCTTATTAGGAGTGACATCCTGAGCTGGGCTGCTTCTGCCGCAAGCTTGTCCTTGCTCGTGGGATCTTGTTCCCTCGGTTGACCGTCCCGTTCCTCGCATCATTTCCCCATCATCCTCACCCTTGGCCTCGATGGTCTCGACCACGACTTTGAACCCTTTGTCTTGGTCGCCGACGCTGGTGCAGTCTGAATCACTACCAGACTCGCCGCCTCCGCCGTCTGCGTCGTCGACCGTACTGAGCGTCTCCTTGGCCTTTCGATTCCTGTCGAGCCGTTCTAACACCATCGTCACAATGACGTCGGCCCCCTTGCGTGCCGCGTGGTGCAGAGAGGTCGACCCGCCATCATCTACCTCGCGGAGCGGATCCGCCCCTCGCTCGACGAGCAGGCGCGCCAGGTCTAGGAGGCCCCGGTCTATCGCGTGCCACAGCGCCGTCGGCGTCCTACGGTCAGCTCGGCTCGGAATTTCGGCAGGCGCTGCACCTGGACCCAGAAGATCACGCGCCACGGCCTCGTGGCCAGCACGCACCGCCAGAAGCAGCGGCGTGGTCCCGTACTCGTTGACAGAGCTGGCTGCCGCCCCCGCCGCGACCAGCCGGCGCACCGCCTCGATGTGGTTGCCGGCTGCTGCTGCGTGGAACGGTGTTTGCCCGCTCCAGCAGCCGCCGCCGCTTTTGCCGCCCTGGCCCTCGTCACTGATCTCTGCCGCACGGAGTAGGTCGGTATCCTTGTGCGAGAGTAGCAGGTCAACGATTTCTTTGTTGCCCAGCCGCGAGGCTGCCAGGAGCGGGTAGTCTCCGCTCCTATATCTGGCCGCGCCTCCTCCGTCTTTGCTGCTGCTCCCGGCGCCGTGGCCGCATCGCAAGTTCACGTCGGCCCCGGCCTCCAGCAGCGCCCGCACCATCTTGGTGCATCCCGTCTCGATGGCGCAGACCAGAGGCGTCTTAGCTACAAGAGCAGAGCCGCCCCGGCCGTCGCCCCATGTCCTGCCACGCCGCCGCCCGTCAACGGCCGCGCCGTGCTCGCAGAGGAGCCGAGCCACGGCTACGCTACGTCGTAGCACGGCCAGGAGGAGCGGCGTAGCGCCCCCTGGGAGCTCCGCGTCGACGTCGGCACCGTTTCGAACCAACAGCACCGCGGCGCGGGTCTTGCCGGCCGTCACAGCTGCGTGCAGGGGCGTCCGCCCATCGGCATCGCGGCGGTTCACGTCGGCGTCGTGCGCAGCCAGGGCCAGAAGCGCGGGCGGCACTTGCTCGCCGCACAAGCTGCTGCTCCCACACTCGTCAGGTCGCACCAAACCCGCGGCGTAATGGAGCGCTGTGCGGGCGTACCGGTCGACGGCGTTGACGCGCGCGCCCAGCTCGCAGCACAGCAGGACAAAGTCGTCAGGGAATTCACATCGCACCGCCCGCACCAGCGCCGTCTCGCCTGACGGACTGGTTGCTTCAAGGTCAGCACCCGCCAGCGCCAGGAACACGGCCGCGTCTAGGCACCCGACCGAAAAGGCCCGGTGCAATGGTGTCACCTCGGAGGTTGCCGCCGCCGTGTTGCTGGTAGCAATGCTAGTAGTAGTACCGTTACCAGCTAGTCGCCTCCCTGCCGAGCCGTCGTAGTAGTTCCCGCCCCGGGCGCTGCCACCACCACCACCGCGTGTAAGGCTTGGGTCGACTCCCGAGCGGAGCATATTGTAAACGGCAGTTGGGTCTCGGCGTTCGATGGCTGCGTGCAGCTCTTGGGCCGCCATCAGGTTGCTCTTGCCCCTGCTACCACACCGGCTGGTAAGTTCCCTGCGGAGAACCTGCATCTCCGGTCTGTCGAGCACACTCGGCAGCTCAATACCCGACTTGTGACTGTGGCCGCGGGCACCCCGAGGAGGAGGCAGTGCCCCGGCTCCCGTGCTTTGAGGGCTGTCCCCTCCACCTCTGCTTGCCGGCCTGGTGCTGCGGACAGAGTGCCGCCACGAGTTCATGCTGCTCCCCACCCTCTGAGCGACCTGTCTCCTGCCCCTGTGAGATTGTGAGTGGAGCGTCTGCTGTTTGAACACGCCAAAGTCGGTCCTGTTCGGTCGGCGCAGGGTGTGTGTCAATCAGTTTTCTGTCACGTCACGTCCATGCCCGAAAATCAAAGCAGAGAGGGAGAATCCGAGCTCAAACCACGCACGTCTGTATAAAGTCCACCAGGGAGGTCATGGATGCGTGATAGCCGTGGTTGGGAGCCCATGTCGCCCCCAGGAACCTCTTGTCGCCCTCGGCCACGGACGGCGGGATCGTCATCGTCTTGGACATGGCGCCGACGCTTGTTTCCGCGTCGCTGCTTGCTGTTGCTGTCTCTTGCTTGTTTCTTCAGGCGCCCCGAGGCAGTGCTGTGTAGGTGTGCGGTTTTGGTATTGCTCGTCCCTTGAAGACGGACGGTCTGGATACATTTGTCAAAACTGCAAGAGAAACTGGTCCGGTGGTGAGGGTGTTGCCGGCGGTACGAATCCACCCCAGAGAGGGAGAGGGAGGGTGGATGAGGAATGCCGCTGCCCGCGCTCTCTTTTGCCCGTGTTTTTGCTGTGCTGCGTCTCTATGGGTCGGGGAATGTAAGATGTTTGTGAGCCACAAGACTGAGACCTCATTTCCCAGGTCGCTCGGATGGGAACGCAGGATCTCAGGGATGAAGTCGGCATTTTTTTCCCCTCCTACCTCGCTCTAGGTGCCTGGGTAGGTAGGTAGTCGACATTGCGAGTGCGAGCAAAATAACCCTAGCATTTCCTATCCGATTTCCCACACATGAGCAAGGCTGGGAAGAGACGGAGCACACCTCACCCGCTGGATTGTGCTGATTCCGACGTATATAGAGGCCGCCACCTGAAGTTTTCCCCACGCAAGTATTTCTCAAGGCTACCTACCAGCTTTTGTGTTTTTTTTTCTCTCTCGACTCCATGTTTTCTTCCATTCATGTTGCACCGTCCGGTCCAACCAGGCCACCCACCCTCGATTCCTACCCGTCCCGACAGTGACAAAGAGAGGTACGGAAGTAAAAAGAACTCCTCCACCCACCCTCGTTTTAGGCCGCAGCAGCTCTAAACCCAGAGACAGATGTAGAGACGGACAGACAGAGATGAAACGAGACGGCGACACGTCAACGCCCGACGCCCTCTCCTCCAAGAACAAGACGATAAGAAAGAAAAGCTAAGCACCTCATCATGAGAAGACGGTCGCTTCGGGGAATTTTTGCTGGGCGGCGGCCTTGGCAGTGGCTACCTCGGGGCTGCGCCAGCTCTTGAGCGTGCCGACGACGCTCTCGGCGTCCGACAGGGTCAGGGATGCCATGTCGAGGACCGACGCCACGTCCTTCTCGGCCTCGGCGCGCTCGCCCTTGCCAATGGCCCTGGCGGCCCGGATGGCCGCGAGCACGTGCGCGGGGCTGTCGGCGTGCGCCGCCCGGAATTCGGCGTTGAGCTTGGCCAGGTCCGCCGAGGCGGGCACCGCCGTGAACTCGGCCTCCATGACCTCGGTCACCTTGGCCGGCAGCGACTCGCGGGCCGAGTTGAGGGTGCTGCGCAACCGAATCGACTGCTCGTGAACTCTAGGGTGGTCGGGTTGCAAAGCCCGCGCGGCGTTGAGGCAGCCCAGCGCGAGCACGTACTTGTCTGTTGATGCCTCCGCGTTAGCCGTGCTGCCGTCACCCTCTCGAGGGAAGGGGTTGGGGAGCCACCCCATGAGTGGCTACGTACGTCTCCTGATGAACACCTCGAAGCCGGCAAGCTGTGCCTCGATGCTCTTGGGACTGAACTGAAGCAGCGGCACGAGAAACTTGACGGCGTCGTCCAGCGGCGTCTTGGTCGCCGCCAGCTTGAGGCCCAGTGGGTCTTCATCCTTCTTCTTGGCGGCCTCGGCATCCGCCTGCTTGCCCTTCTGGCCCGCCTTGTTGGGGTCCTGCTTGGCCGCCTTCTCCTGAGCCTCCCGCTCGGCCTTCTGGAGCTCCTTCTTGGCTTTCTTGGCCGCCTTCTTCTTTTCTGCCGCTGCCGTCTCCTCGCCGCCGGCATCGGCTCCGACTGCGGTGGTCCCGTTGACGCCGTTTGTAGACGTGGCGCTGAGCTGGCCGTCGTGCATGTCCACGTACAGCGCGATGGCGTCCAGAGCTACGCGCGAGTAGAAAGGGTGGTCCCGGAGGTGGTCTTCCCACCGGATCATATCGACGTAGGCCCGGATCAGGCCTTTCCTCAGCGAGAAGGTGTGGAAGTCGTATTGGTCCTCCTGCCAGATGTCGAATATGTTGAAGATGGCATGGAAGCGCTTGAGGGCCATGCCGATGTTGCCCTGGCGGGCGTAGGCCTCGCCGTCCTCGGTCAGGAACCACACCGACTGCATGTCGAGGAGGTCCGAAAGCGGACCGCCGGGGGTCTCGGCGCGGGTGAACAGGCCCATCGTCTTGAGCGCCTTGTCGTTCTCGTTGTTGCGCAGCTGGTACTTTGCCGCCTTCGTGTTGATGTACCTATCCTTCTTGTCAAGCTCGCGTGCCTGGTTCATGATCTCAGCAGCCTTTGTCGTGTTTCCATGGTGCTTCCATATCCTGGCCTTGGTCATGTGGAAATCGACACTACTGGGCACAAGCTCGATGGCCTTGTCCACGTACTCCATGGCCTTGGTCAGATCACGGCTGAGGTGGTAATTATAGTGCTGGGCCAAAAAGTAGAGCGCCGCCCCCTTGCCCTTCGAAGAGTCGCCGTTGGTGCCAGCGGCCTCGCCGTGCGATTCCAGGTACTCCTCAACGAGCTGCGGCAGGGCCGTCTTCTTAAATGAGTCTGAGTACAGGTGTTTGAGGTTGGCAAACGTAGATGGAACACCCTTGTTAAGCATAGAGGTGAGGTAATCCCTTGCATGTGCCTTAAACTCGTCGCCTGTGGGTGAGCGGGCAGGTGCAAACGTGGTTAGCATGCGCAAATCGAGACGAGCGAGTGTGGGGGGAAGCGAGCCAGCCTGCCTCACCAGCCAAAATGTTGAGTGGCAGCCGGCGGGCGGCGTCGCAACGGGGCGCTTTCTGGGCGAATTCGTCAAAGACCGCCTTCTTGGCAGCAACATCTGAGTCTTCCACGCCCATGGCTTCCATGAGGCGAGAGTAGTAGTCCTCGTGGTCCGGGTTGCGGTCCAGGAGGGCACGCCAGGCCTTGATGGCGTCATCCTTCCTGCCGAGCTTGGTCAGGTAGGTTGCGCGGGCCTCCATGACGGCCAGCTTGTCGAGCACGCTCTTAGCAATGGACTCGAGGTGGTCGAGGGCGCGCTGGGTGTCGCCCGTCTCGGCAATAACGGTGTTCTTGTACATGACGGCCTCGGAGTGCTCAAAATCGGCGCGAGCAGGCGGAACCTTGAGGCTCTCCTCGTAGGTCGTCAGCGTGCTCTCAGCCTCGGACAGGTTGCCGGCGAGCTGGTGGGCCACGGCCAGGGCGGTCCAGTTCTGGCGCAGCTGGGGGCGGGCCTGCAGCATCTGCAGGCGGGTCTGGATGTAGCCCGGGTAGTCGCGCATCTGGATCTGCAGGATGGCCAGGTCGCGCTGGATCTGGGACGAGTCGGGCTCGAGGCGCAGGGCAAACTTGTAGGCGCGGATGGCCTCATCGAAGTTCTTGCGGGTGCGGTAGAGCATGCCGTAGACGTGCCAGCAAACGTGGGACTTCATGTCGACCGACACTGCCTCCTTGCCCAGCACGAATGCCTCGTCGGTCTTGCCCTGAGCATTCATGATCAGGGCCTTCATGGCCATTGTGTCGCCATGTTTGGGGTTCTTCTTGAGGATCTGCTCGGCAGCCTTGAGTCCGCGGCGGTACTGCTTGTCCTCGAAGTTGCGGACGACGGTCCGCAGGAGGTTGTTGTCCCTCGTGCTGAGGGGCTGCGACGGCGACATTGCGACGTGTGCAGAGGAGAAGCCCCGAGTGTGGCGAGAGGACGGAGACAGAGACAGGTGCGGTCGTTTGTGGTCCGATTCGAGGCCGACTTGGCGGCGGCGGCGGCGGCACCGACGAGTTTGGGTCGTGTGCCCGCGCAGTTCGTCGCCAGTTGCCTGTAGCAAGTCAATTCCAGCCCAATGCGCCCCGACGCTCCAGGGTCAGGGACAGGCGTGGTCGGTGCAGCCTCGGGGGACGGCAGGTTCGGGCGTCGACTGTTGGGTTGTCAGACTGCTCGGGTGGATTTTGGAGGGGAAAGGCAGCTACCGAAGAGGTTTGCCAGAGGTCCGGGCCGGTCGTGGAGCGTCTGCGATTTGGCCGTCAAACGTCTCGGGTCCGCTATTATTCCTGGGGACGAGTGGAGCTCCTGTTTCCGTAGCCTTGCCCGTTCCCCAACAAAGCTCGCACCAACTTGTATCTGATGCCGCCCAAGTTGCTTTTTCGAGGGTACAGGAAAGATACGTTCTACCTAGGAAAGTGGGTAGAAAACAGGAAAGAATACAAGAAAATATATCAACAAAACGGGTTGAGCGCTGTTAGACTTGACCCCGTTGGCGGACGGGAGCACGAGGTCAAAGCTCGCGTTTGTCAGAGCTCTACCAGCTCAGCCATCCCAATGGGATTCTTAGCTTCCTTTTGTCAGTCAATCTAGTGTACCAGCCTCACCCCTTGTGGTCACGCACCTGCGTTACAAGAAAGAGAAACAGAGGGGTCCCTGTTTCCCAATTATTAAATTTTGGTTTTGTTACATGAGAGGGGTGCCGTGTATCCAACTAGTCCCCCATACGTTTGTTTTTGGCACAACATGATCCCTGTACTGGGCAAAGGTACGAAAGAAAACAAATATCGTCTCAGCCAGTGTTATCGTCAACTCTGTCTTGTTGCCTTTTGCCACTTGTCAAACGCCTCCTCCCAGCTCTCTCCATCGACGCTCCCGCATCGCTCATTGACGACCTCCCACGTCCGTGTCCTCACGATCCCCTCTACCCCGCGCTCCTGTCGCAACAGAATCGCCAGCCTCTCCGTCCGCGGCTCTGTCGGGAAGAAGCGGGCCGAATACGGATCTAACCTCTCGTCGATAACCTTCTCCTTGTTCTTGGACTCTTCAGCCTCTCTTATTGCGGCCGACGGATCGTTCGGGTCCGGGCTGGTCGCCACCATGGTGCAGTACGATATCAGGTCGGAGCGGGCCTTCCACGATGGGAACAGCACCTGCTGCTTGAACCGCTGGCAGGCCGCCCCGTCGATGGCCCTGCCGAGCGGCCGCGGGATCCTCTGCGACGTTGTGGACGGGTCGAATTTGTCCCTGGCCGGCGTCACCAGCGCATTGAGGTTCTGGGAAATGGAGTCGTCGATCGCGCCACGCGAAAGGCGTAGGAAATCTAGGAGGGCCCAAAGGAGGACAAGGTCAGGGTCTATGTGCAATGATGGAGCCCGGCCGAACAGGAAACACACGGCGGGCACGAACCTCTCAGCGCCGACGTGGAGAAGCACAGCTGGGGGGTGAGCGGCGGCTGGTCCGGGTGGGCGGGCATCGCCTTGGGCACAGTCTCCTTGGGCGGGTCGCCTTGACCTGGAGGAGGCTGCCCCTTTGACCAGAGAAACGAGGGGGACGCCAGGGTGTCCACGGGTCCAAGGAACCGGAAGGAGCCGTGATCAGGTGTGTGGCTGGCGTCGCTGCGGTGGCGGGAGAAGGATCGTATACCGGCTCCGGTCGTGTGTTTGCGCAAGTTGCTTGTTGGTTTTGCGAGAGTGAGCTCGGCGAGATGACATCGCCAGACCGATGATGCCATGCACCGATTTGCGCCTCAGGGGGCAGCTTGGGTGCCCCACCCTCCCAGCTCGCACGGGCCCCAACCCTGCAGATTGCCGCAGCTCCGGCGACATGGCAGGAACGTCCTGCCATTGATTATAATTGGAAATGGCCACAGCATCGCCGCTCGACGATGGCTGCCAGGTGTTGGAATTCAGGTCTGATACCAACGTTGTGCCTCCGCGTATTTTCGTATTTTACCATCTTGAGCAGGAGTTGCCAATGACAATTTATGCTACTGGTACATATAACCCAATATACGTATGACCACCTTCCGAATTCCAGTCCTCGAGATTGATATTCCTTGGACTTCGGATTCACAACTCTATTTCCGCACAATTTACAATTGCTTTGGTCATGGTTTTCCTATTTTGAAGCAAACGGTTGCTGTACGACTGCCGTGAGCTGCCGTATCAATTTGCCGACCGATAGAATATCCTATGGTTCAACTACGTGCTGCTCCAGAATGCATGCGGCCTGGTCCTAGATAACTGGATCCTTATAATTGCCACGGCGGATGCCAAATAAACCTCAAGGGTGCATTTAGTATAAACGATCCCCAGGTCTTCTATTTCCACCGTTTTGTTCAACGCCACTTCCATCTTGCGTATGTCTTCTGGGGCCAAATACATCGATCACTATCGCGTTCTTGGGAGCGTCCCGTATCTCCTCTTCCGGCGGCAACAAAAAGGAGCGCCACCCTCGGCAAAACTAAAAGCTATCCCTGGAACTGGAACTTCTGTGGTACTTCTGGCTCGTGTCATTACAAGTGGTCGAGCCGTTCAATAGCCGACCATGCATCAGCAACGGGAAGTGATCGCGCTGGTGCAAGTATTAACATCCAGCTGCCTTGTCGCTACTACCATGACAAGGTCACGGACTGGGCGTAAGGACATGACCCGAGAAAATGACGTAGCTGACCCGCCGCCAGTTTTAACACGGTAGTTCTATCTAGATAGCGAGAGATCCTGTGGAGACGCTATCTACATACAGGAGCAGTCCTCGGATAGCCCCTTGGATCCCAACCGCAGACGGACACTTCACGTGCTTGGCGAGGTGGATAGTCCGTTGAGGGGCTTCGAGAACGGGGATCTTTGACGCCGCGAGGTTTAACCGAGGCCGAGAGATTTGCAGGAACAATTGCCCATAGGTAACTAACTGTACCGGCCTTGCTCGTGGCAATGGCAGCTCTGACAACTTGGGGCGATGTCACCCTTCAAGGGGTCGGCTCCAATGCGCGAGCGGGAGGTGGACACCGGGGGAGCGATAAGCATACGGTTTTAACCCGAAAGGAGGATTGGATTGAGCCAATGCCGAGGGCCCCCAGCCACTCCCAAAACAGTTAGAACCAGTTCTACCTTCTTTCGAGCTCAAGCGCAATAGGAGGTCCAGCTAATTAAAAGGGGTTATTTCCATCTCTGCGTATGTTACAGAAGGCAAAAACTGCGACGCCCCTCGAGCAACCTGCGCCACCGCGAATGTGACGCGGGGAAGGAGGAAATAGAAACAGAAATCAGTGGTACCTGAGAATCAAAAAAGCTTACAGCTTTACCCCACCGTGAGTCCCACAGTGGGTCGGCCTTTCCTACCCAAAACCTATCAAAGCCTCAAAAAAATCACCACGAAGCTTTTAACAAACGGAAAAAAAGGAAGGAATTATATTGACCGATCAAATCTTTTATCTAAGTGAGTGGTGTTGGATTACTGCCGTTTAAAAAGCGTTGGCGTGGCAATTTTTCTAGGTGGTTTGGTACCACGGTAAAACCGACAGGGTTGTAAAGATGTGCTTCAAAAGCTTCTTTGCGCCTCCCCTTGGGCTACCTCTCGGCAGCACGGCGATGGCACGTTTTCTCTCGCAGAAGCCACACTGCACTATCCACGGACCTCGTGCTACATAGAGAGCGTCCTTTCCTCCCCACAGGCGGCGCAGGACAATAGGGTGACGGCGGAGCATCTGTCTCGGTTCGAATGCGACCAACGGCAGGGCCCAAAACGGAAAAACGCGAGTGCTCGTGTCGGGACCTGTCCGACCGCGGCGGAGGTCGCTGCGACCTGCGCGTCCGTGTAAGTGCAATGGGTTGTGTAGCGATGGCGTAGCAATAGAGTGGAGGATCCGAAAATGATTTTGTTCTCACGGCTTGGTGAAACTGAACCAATAATCATGGATGATCCCTTGCGCATCGCTGGGGTCGCTCTACATAGAGAGCCAGAGAGTGGTGGGAAGGTGGTGTGTATATAGCTCGGCCCTGTCCTCGATCGCCAGTCTCGTTTCCTTCTCCGCACCATGCAACGCACTATCGCATCTTGACGTTTTCCTAGTGTCTTTTCCTTGTTGTCTTTCTCCTTCTGTCTCTTTTTGTTTTGTTTTTCCTTCTTGTCTCACATCTTCACTTCTGCCTCATTTTCGATACCCAGCCGTCTTCAACGCCTCACACACAAAACAGGCAAACGCAACACACAACATACAACACATGAAAAATGCAGATCAGGAACCTTGCTAGGTTCGTGGTCTTCGCTACGGCGACCTTGGCCACCATAGCCATCCCCACCTCGGCCCAAGATGTCGACCGCCGCTCGGCCCTCGAGGTCCGCACATTGGCCAACATCAACACACCCGCGGTGAAGGCCATGGCAGCCAAGCGCGGCGAGGAGTCGGCTGCCATCGCTGTCGACAATGGGCACACCGCCGCCCTGCAGTCCATGAGCAGGCGCGACGCCACACTCGAGAAGCGCTTTGGCACGCTCGCCCTCGCCGGCGTCGGGATGGGCGTCAAGGCCGTCGGCGGAATCTTCAAGGGCATCAAGAGCATGATCAAGAAGAAGAAGGCCAAGAAGGCCGCCAAGAAGGCCGCCGCCGCCGCTGCTGCTGCTTCTGCTTCCGGTGGCAGCGCCGCCTCCGAGAAGCGCGACGTGTTTCGCGACGAGGACGCGCCCATCACCATCCTCGACCCGCGCGACTTTGACTTCACCGGCCTGACCGAGGGTATCGCGAAGGGCGTCAAGGCCCTCGGCAGCATCGTCAAGGTCTTTAAGGACATGAAGAAGAAGAAGAAGGAGAGCGGTGATACCGCGCCCGTCGACGACACCAGTGCCGCACCGGCCGCCGCCCAGGCAGCCACCGGCAGGGCAGCCACCGGCAAGACAGCCACCGGCAAGACAGCCACCGGCAAGGCAGCGGCCGCTGCCGAGGACAGCAGTGCCGCACCCGCCGCGGCCAAAGCAGCCGCGGCCTCCCAGAAGCGTGATGTGGTTTATGACGAGGACGCGCCTGTCACTACCCTCGACCCCCGCGACTTTGATTTTACCGGCCTGACTGACGGTATCGCAAAGGGCGTCAAGGCCCTCGGCAGCATCGTCAAAGTCTTCAAGGATATGAAGAAGAAGAAGGAGGGCGATGACACCGCGCCCGTCGACGACAGCAGTGCCGCGCCCGCCGCCGCCCAGGCAGCTACCGGCAGGGCAGCCACCGGCAAGGCCGCCGAAGAGAGCGCAAGCCTAAGCTCCGCAACTGACGCGAGCGGCCTCAGGAAGAGGAAAACCATCGCCAAGCGCCCGGTGATCTGGGTCGCATAAGTCCGAACTTTCTCTTCTATTCTTGTTTTATGTCTTGCCATGTCCGGAGTTTTCTTTTGCTTTTTTTTATATTTTTTTTTTTTTATAAAAAAGCTGCTGTTCGCGTTTAGTAGGCCCTCGTGCAGGACGGTTCAGGTTACCAAATTTTATGTCTTATCTTCCATGCTCTTGAACCATTCTCTTGTTGTCTCGCTGTGATTTGAATCTTGCTCAAGTGCCTGTGATCCCGTTAGTTATGGTGCCCAGTAGCCTGGTGGAAAGCCTTGGCATCTAGGTGGTCATGGCAGAGACTCGACCTTTGCGGGTGGTTGCCCAGATCACACGCATGACGGAGAGATGAATTAGCAGTCGAATGGACTCGGTGTTGAGGGAGAGCAGTGACCTTGACTTATATCACAGTACTATTATATATGCGCAACTCTCCGCACATGCGAGAACTGCTGCTTGACCTAGAACGAATCACTCCCCCGAATGCATTCGGGTCAAAGCCTTGGTCTCCTCGGCAAAACTCTGCTCGATCCCAGCCACCTCCTGCATGAGCTGCCTGCACCTGGCCTTGTCCGCTTCGGCGGGGCCCAGGTACGGCTTGCGGGGCAGCATCTTGCGCTCTGCATCCTCGACGCCGGCCTTTGAGGCGGAGAAGACGGCGGCGGCGAACTTGGTCATGGCGATGCCGCTCTTGCAGGGCCGCTCGGCCAGGGCGGCCTTCTTGTGCAGCTCGAGGGCTTCGATGCGCTTGGCGACCTGGTCGGCGCCCGTGGCGGCCACGGCCTCGGTCCACAGCTGATATATGCGCGAGACGGTGCGCGGGAACACGTTGGCGAAGGCGGCGATGCACCCCGCGCTGCCGACGGCGAGGCCGCCCAGCAAGAAATCAGACTGGCCGCCGAAGACGGCGAAGCGGGTGCCGGGCAGCTCGGCGGCCAGGCGCACGATCTTGGCGACGCTGCCGCACGTCAGCTTGACGCCCACGATCTGCGGGTGGCGGCGGGCCAGGGCCGCGATGGCGTCCGAGTCCAGGTCGACGCCGTTGCAGACGGCAGGGAAGTTGTACAGCACGATGGGCAAAGGGCTGAAGGCGGCGATGTCGGCGTAGAAGGCGTCGACCACGGCCGAGGTGGTGGCCCTGCCGAAGTAGCCGGGCGGTAGCACCAGGACCGAGTCGGCGCCCGCGGCGGCGGCGTCGGCGATGAACTCCTTCACCTGGGCGGTCGAGTGGCCGCCGGTGCCGGCCATGATGGGGAAGTCGGGCCCGACGGCGGCGCGGGCGGTCTCGAGCAGCTGGCGGCGCTCCTCGCGCGTGAGCAGGAAGGTCTCGGCATTGGTGCCCAGGATGACGAGCCCGGCCAGACCCGAGGAGGCAAGGTGGGCATAGTACTTCTTCTGGTCATCGAGCAGCAGCTTGTCCGTGTCAGGGTCGAACAGCGTGACTGCTGGCGCCCACACCCCTGAGGGCGGTACTCTGAAGGGCTTGATCAGCTCAGACATGGTGGTGGTCTGGCGCGGCCTTGTCCTTGCCCTGGAAAAGAAGAAAACAAAGAGTGGCAACCTAAAAAACCGAAGAAAAAAAATCAAATAAACAAACCTCACCAGCAGAAATTCCCTCCCGGAGCCGAAAACGGGGGGCCGTTTCGGGAGATGCTGGGCCGAGCCGAGCAGGTAACGATCCAATCTCCAATCTGCATGCGGGGTCGCAGCAAGCCAAAGTCAACAAGTGGGGGCTGGCGTGTTTACTTGGGCAGTTTGGGTGTTGCCTGGGACTCCCATCAGTCAACCGCCAATCGAGCCAACCATGATCGAGCAGACGGTTGGCTGCCTGGCGGATGCGCGCTCAAGTTTCCGTGTGCGTCTCATTGGCGCAACAGACAACAGGAATGCACATGCTATAACACAACATAAGTAGCCGCTTGCTGCTGCTTATGGAAGACCCCAAGGGCGATGTTGCCCGAAGAACAAGTCAACTCGGGCGTTGCTGCTCGACTTACATCCAAACGGCCTTCTTGCTAAGCCCACAGAGATGTGGCAGACAGAGCGCGCCCAGGCTCTGGGCCTACAGATCGAGGCCACAAGCGAGCTGCTCATCAACGTCCTGTGCCAGCTCGACCAGCGAACGCTGCTCTGCTCCGCCGTCCGCGTCTGCCACCGGTGGAACGACCTGATCGGGACCAGTGCCGACATCCAGCAGCGCCACTTCCTGAGCGCAGCTCGGGAGGTAGACGCATCACTCCCTTCGAAGCTCGACTGGGACGACGGCGGCGACGACAACAAAACCCCGCCGGTCCGGCTCAACGCCCTACTGACCGAGATCTTCCGCCCCTTCTTCACGCCGAGAAACCAGCCGGCCCGCAACGCCTTCGCCAGCATCTTCTCCCACGGTGCGGACTGGAGCGGCGGGGCCCGGGATCCCAACACGCCCGAGTCGGTCGCCAGGTTCAGGCGTCTCCTCCGCCCCGACGCCAGCTGGCGCCGCATGCTGACGCAGCAGCCGCCCGTCCGGCGCCTGGGGCTCTGGGTCCAGCGCCAGGGCGACCCTTGGCCCCCCACGCCCCCGACCACGGCCGCCGCGATCGCCACCTACGGCAACGGCAGCTTCCTGGTCGTCGCGTACCCGGACGGCCTGCGCATGGGCGAGCTGTACGACCTCTGCCTGGGCCCGCCGCGCACTCCCAACCTCAGCTTCCGGCCCTTTTGGAGCCCGCGGACCCCGGCGCTCGGCGGCGGTCACGGTCACGGTCACGATCGCGGCCTGAGCCGCACGAGACTACGACGACGACGAGGACGTGCGCCGCCCACGACAGGGAGCTGGTGAATATGCTGCAGAGCGCGGCCCTCCAGTTCGCCGGCGCCGACGACGTCGACGCCGTGCTGCGTCTGTTCAAGCCAAACACCTCGTGGGCCCTGTCCGCCAATCAGGTCCGTCGCCTCGAATTTATGCAGCAGTTTTCGTTCCCCGAGCACGAGGCCGAGGCTGAAGTGGCCGACGTCGTGTAGCTTTCCGCTAGGGTTTTTGTTGGGGTCTGAGCGGGTTGTGTTTCGGCCAGGATAATAAAGCCTGGGTATAAGCTTTTTTTTTTCTTGTTGTTGTCACTTTCAGATATGACAAACTCAGCCATAGTTACGTTTTGCTAAGCGCTGACACATACATCTCGAAGGGACTATAAAAGTGAGGCTGGACCTTTTTTTTTTCGGACAAGGGACGCAACCACGGAAGACAAGAGAAATGAGACGGCAAAGATCAGACCATTCACATCTTAAGATTACATTATATATCCAAAAGTTTTCCGAGCACATACGTGGTACACAAGCCGTGCCGTCAAGACGCCGCCCTGGAAGATCAAAGCCCGAGTATAAAATCGAAAAGTGCCGGTGGCCGGCCCAAGTGACAGACATGTCTAAAAGGAAATGTGTGGGAAAAATATAGGGAATATGGTTTTACAGTTGTACAGAAGAAAAATGGCCTCCATAGGATATAAACAAAATGATGAAGGAAACCCCTCATACATTTTTCTGTCTCAACGAAAACAACCCCTCCGATCGTCCACGTAACCGTAGCCCTTGAAGACACAGAATCCGCCTTTGTGTTGGTTGTTATTTTGGAGAAGGAGGGGAAGATGCTGAACCAAAGAGGCTTGACTATAAACGTAGATCGAGACGGACATTGTGACAGGTCATAAATTATTAGGTGGGAAGGGAATCATCCGGCGTGTCGAGGCAAAATGTGACAGAAGATGCTGCCTCCTCAAAGGGCAGGGCCGCCAACGCCGACAGGCCTGCGGTCGTCCCCGGCTAGTGACAGTCCGCGGTCGCGGTGAGACGCCCCAGCAATGCGAGCTTCGGTGCTAATCTCATCCAAAACCCGGCTCATGACGGCCGCGCTGGCCATGAGCCCGTGGCCCTCGCCCTCGAGCACGCGGACTTCGCACCGCTTCATCGTCTTCCCCAGCCAGCGCACGTTGTCGACGGGCACGCGCGTGTCTCTGGAGCCGTGGTGGATGACGATGGGCCGCGTGATGTCCACATACCGGAACCCGATCGTGTGTCTGCGCTCCAGGCACACGAGCAGGTCCACGGCCGGGTTCGCCCCCGTCGTGGCCAGCTCCCAGATGGCCTGCGTGAGCCGCGAGTCGTATGTCGCCTGCCGCTCGCGATCTGCTAGAGCCGCCGCCGCCGCCGCCAGGACGGCAGCCTCGCGCGCAGCGTGCGCCGCCGACGCCGTCGAGGATGCCCTTTTGTGTCTGCCGTTGGTCGCCGAGTTTGGACCGCCGTTCATGCCCGTCCTAAAATGATCGATTTCCGTGGCTCCCAGGTCCCCACGCGGGATCCCCGACGGCTTGTCCCCGATGTCGTGGTGTAGGCTGTTTTCTTTGTCGCCATCCGGGCTGGGGCTGGGCGGCAGAGGAGACATGTGCTGGTTCGCCTGCGACCTAGCCGCCGCCTCCTTCTCGCGGTCCCCCTTGATAGCCACGCTGGCGCCGCTCTTGCGTTTCTTACGTGGCGTCTTGGGCAAGCTCGACGTGATGCTACTGCTCGTTGCCGACATGAAGGAGCTGTTAGCTGCCTTCAGTATGGGCGTAGGCAGCGCCCGCAAGATCCGCTGCGACGTGGGTATCGCGTTTGTTGGCGGCAGCGGCGTCTGGGCCGAGGCCCCAAAGACAGACATCTGCGACGGCGGGATCCACGGCGCCAGGAGATGGATCCGGCCCCTGATGTGCTGGGGCATACGCAATGCCGTGGCCAGAGCGTAGATGGCGCCAGCCGAGTGGGCTAGGATGGAAAACTTTGTGATCTTCAGAGCTTGGCATATGGCGTACACGTCGTCTTTTTGTTCGTGGCAAAAGAAATCACAGTCAGCCAAGTTTATCCAGGACGAGCGAGTGAGGGGAACAAGTTGCAATCTTACCTGGCCAGCTCAGAGGGGTGGCAGTCCCGTCCATGTACGGCTCACTATCTCCCACGCCAGGTCGGTCCGGCGTGATGAGCCTGAGCCCCAGCGTGAGAGCCAGCTCGTCGTAGAAGGCAGTGATGTATCTCGTCAGACCCATGCCGACGCAGCAAAACACGGCGCTTCCTTCGCTGTCCCCCACCTCGGAGAAGGAGATTACACGGCCCGTTTGTGGGTGTCGTATCTTTTGTGACAGACGGGGAGAGCACATGTAGGCTTCGACCGCGTCGTCGATGCTGTCCGCACTAGGCGGGCGCTCATACGACACATGCATCGGGTCCGGCGTGGTGTTTCCCGGACTGGCCGAGTTGCGCTTGGACCGGTTGCTGGCGCGTTTGCTTCTGGCGGCGTCACCCATCAGGTCCTGTCCCGAAAGCCTCCTTGTATCCATCTCCCGATCCTTCCGACGCCCCTGAGAAATGGCAGGGGAGGGCGCGCCATCTTCAATGTCGGCGCCGGCGTGGAGATCGCTCAAGTCGAGGTTGCCATGCACCGGCGACTTTTCCCGCCGGCGCGATCGCGGCTCGGCCGCTGCCGAACCGGAACGAGCCTGACTCTGACTGTCACTCTTGTCGTCGACGACCAAGTGCTGCTCCCTGCGGCTTTCCTGGTGTTTTCGCCCAGGCGAGTGGCGGGGTTTTGGCGTGCTGATTTGTTCCTCAACCTCCGGGATGGCAACTGACGGGTCCGTCTTTTGGAGGGTCGACCGCCGCGTCGAAAGCCGCTTGGAGGCGCCTGACCCCGACTTGCGTAAGCTCGAATCCCGCACCGGGATGGCGCGGAGAGAAGTGCTGCCGCGCCGGTCGGGCGACATGGGCGGGTCTAGGAAACCGGAGGCAGCCATGACGGCATCGGCCATGGAGGTGCTCGGCTCTTCCCTGATGGAAAGCTCGGCGAGGAAGGGATCCGGGCGAAGGGATGCCGGCCCGGGACTGAGCCAGTCGTTCCCGACGGCCCCAGTGCTGGCCCGCTTCTTGTCCTCCTTCTCCCGGAGGCGCTCTCGGCTGCTCATATACATTAGGCCTTTGTGCGATGATCGCCCTTGCTTCCTTCCCCAGCTGTCGTGCGACTTCTGGCGCCTGAGCTCGGGGACCGGTGGCACCGCCCCACGTTCAATTGAGAGGTTGCCGATGCTGTGGCTATCAGCATCGCGCGACGTCAGCGATCCCTTAGACGACGGCCGCGAGACGGTACGGGATCCGCCAAGGAGCGACCTCAACCCGCCGCCCTCCTCGCGGGGCGACTTGGGCGCCGTCAGCGGGGAGAAGCCAGACGGCGGTTTCGACGTCCGAATGATAGGGGGAGACGCGGCGAGCGCTTCGAGGCCGTGGTCGTCGTATTCGCCAGGGTCGCCACGCGGAGGGGAACTGTAGGCACCGTAGTCGACGCCGAATGAGCCAATGCTCGAGGACCTGGGCGGCGAGATCACCGACGAGGAGTAGGAGCGGAAGGCAGCCGGTCTGCGGACGGGAATGTCCAGGCGGGCGGGCGGATGCTTGGGAACCAGGTCGAGGCTAGTGATGAGGGAGGAGATGACGTCCGGGCCTGGGCCGACGGAACTCTGCGCGGCGTGACGAGAGGAGGCAGAGCGGGAGGGCGCTGGGTGTACCTCCCTCCGGCGAGGCTGCTGGCGCGCGGATGAGATTCGGGGGATGGGTGGCACAGGGGGCACAGTTGGACTGTCCATCTTTGTTGGGCCCGGCGACCTACAGTGCGCGGGTTAGCAAGCAAAAGGCCAAGCGGTCAGATGCCGCGCGCTTCCATGCATGTATCACCTACTACCAGGCACCACCCAAGTCGCGTTGGGGAGCTACTTGGGCTGCGGCTAGGGCTGGCCGAGAAACGGAACGTGGGAGTAGCACGGCCCGGGCGAGGGAGCGCGCGAGCGAGGGAGGGAGGACAAAAAAAAAAGCAAGCGGTCGCGTTGGTGGTGGTTCGGCTGCAGGTTCGTGCAGGTTTGGCTTGTTGGAAGCAAGGATTGCCCCCAATTTTCAGCCGTCTCACCCGCGTGCAGTGCAGCGGAGCCGAGCCGATTGAAAGAGGACCAGCTGCAGGCGATCGGCGGCGTATGAGCACATCAAAAGCGTCTCAAACAGCGGCGCCCACAGAAAGCCAAAAGTGACAGACGGTCAAAGCAGAAGGAGCGCCCTAAAAACTCAATGGAGGGTCATGTATCCTTTTTTTTTTTTTTTCTCTTTCTCTCTCTCTCTCTCTCTCTCCCTTTCGCCTCTGCCAGGAAATGCCAGCAATCAATCGACAACGACCGATTGATCCATTTGCACGTGCGGGAGAGATTCAGTGACAGGGGTAAGTCAATCAATCGAGAATACCACCCTGAAAAATCCCCCGCAAATCCACCAACGAGCGGCACGGAATTTCCTCGCTGCGTTCTCGGCAGTCACATTGTGGTTGCCACGATCAAATGGTTCAGAGCGCCGCAGCACCTGAAGCCCTCGCTTGCAGTAGCGTTGCGGCGACTACAGTGGGGCGCGTCAGCCGTCGATTTCAGGGGCGGGCTTGCTTGGCTGGCAGTTCCACGAGATGTGAGCGCCGTCAAATTGACATCAAACCCCCCCGAGGCCGAAGGAGTGAAGAAGAGATGAGGAGAAAATAATATCTCAATCTGGGCGCTGCATCCAGACGGCAGCTGGATGGCACCCGGCAAGGCGACGCTCTTTTGCGAGCGGCGGAACTCGCGGCAGTCCAGTAAAGTGTGGGCCAGTCAAAGTATTGATCGAAAAGTGTGGTGATTTGAGCCCCACCCCTTGGCATGATCTCGCTGTCCACACACCCAACTCGCTTCCCAGGGAGCCCATGATATGCAGGCTCTGGGCATGCAGAAAGCCCAACAGTGAGGGAGGGGTTATGTCCGTGTCACAATGACAACCTTATCAGGTGGCTAAACCCTTTCCGATGACGGCCATGTCTGTGCGGGTAGGGGTGGAGAAAAGAAGACGACGAAGGAAAACAGAATGAGCCCGGTACTTACAAACCACAGCCAGAGATCACGGGCTGCAGGAACACCGGTGTCGATCGGCACCGAGAAGTGATGACCCAGCCGAATACCGGATGGAGGAAATCAACAAAATGGGCGTGGGAAAAGGAGAGAGGAAAGAAAAAAAAAAGAAAAAAAAAACGATCAAGATTGGGCTGAAAGGCTAGTCTGGAGCTAGCGAAGATGGCGTCGAGTACTTTTTGCTGGTTCTAGAATCGCTCCGGCTCAGGCGCCACAATCTGTCCGCGAAAGAAGCGACGACCTACCACCTGGCCGCCGTTGGCGTCGCGCCGTGCAAACTCAAGCGCGGGAGGCAGGGGAAAAGGGGAAATGCACACCGCTCACTTCGGTCCTCTGTCACACGGATACTTATATGTGCGCTGCGAGAACCGCCCGGTGGATGGACTGAGAGAGGTCATTCGTCCATACATATCTAGGTAGGCACCTATCTAGGTATATACTCACATAGGTACGCCCTTGAAGGACTGTGCAGGTCATACCAGGCGGTATCTATTCAGCCCCTCTCAAGACGGGCAATTTCCTCTTTGCCAGCATAACCAGGTAACGGGAAAGGCATGGAAGCACATCCCTCGAACCCACCCAGGCACTATTCGTGGCCTGCCCAATCCGCCTATCTATCCTATCCTCATCTGGCAAGTCTGCTAGCCAGTGCAACCCTTGCAGGACCACCGCGCCTCTCTGCCTCGTGATTGCTGTGCTGCCAGGTATGGTATCCTAGCTCAGCCCTGTCGCGACGTCGCGACGGTTGCCTACCAAGCCGATGATGAATGTCAGCCTCGGGAACAAGGCGAGCCACATTACGAATGCCGTCTGTCCCACGTTGCGCCAGAGTGGAACAAACGAGACGTTGGAGTTGGCGATATCAAGCCTCACCGTGGCCAAAAAAAAGGCTTCGTTACCTTTGCGGTGAGGTCATCAAACTGCCCCTTCCACGTTTCCAGTTATTCGGCACATGTAATCACGGCAAGGCTACGCCGGCCCGCGGTTCTCATCTTCTGGGAAGTTTAATCCGTATCGACGAAGGATCCATTTAAAATTGCCCGAGGAATCTGCCCAGCGTGGTATTACCTACCAGATTTCCCAAGTGACTGGGGTAGGGACTCCCTTGACAATTCTCCGTCACCAAGGCGACGTTCCCAACGACGGGCAGATTATTGATCTTCTGGAAACCTCTCGGCACGAGCAGGAACAATTAGGCAACGCTTTCCCGGCTCGCCATCCCATCCCACGGAGATATTTCGACCCGAGGGACGCGTCGTGGCCGACAATAGGCGCGCTGTCATGTGACATCGGCTGCTTGGCGCTCGATGGGTTCACCGGTGGCTTCCGTGTTTGCAAGGGTGCCAGAGACGACGTCATCACTCCACCAAGCCGGCTTGCTTGACTGAACGCATCACTGGTCGAAAAATGCAAGAACACCACCTCGAGCCTCGCTGTTTCGAGTGAACGGCAGACTCATAAATAATAATCTCCGTCTGAAGCTATACCGTAGAAGCATCTCCGATCCACTGCACATTGCTTAGTCCGAGCCGTGCAGCCACGTTCAGGTTGCTTGCCATCACTATCCAAAATCACCATCAAGAGGTAGCCCCAGAAAGCACATCTCGCGCTGAGACCCAGCTGCCAAAGATGGACATATTGCTATCCCTCCCGATAGCCTCGTACTTTCTGGCCCCGAGCGTGACCTCATGGTCGACCTCGCTCAACCTCATCTTCTTCTACATGACCTGGACCACCCTCGTCCTGTCCCACAGCCCCCTCCGCATCGAGCTGGTAGGCACCCTCGCCACCAGGTTGACGCTCTACCTGGCCCCGTCCCTGCTCTTCCTCGCCTTCGACACCCTCCTCCCTTCCCTGGCCGAGACCATCAAGATCGACGGCGGGGCATCTGCCCTACCCCCGCGTGACGACCCGGCTCTCCTCTTCCGCACCCTGGTCCTCGTCCTCGTCAACCTGGGTCTCGAGTCAGCCGTCCAGGCCGCCGTGGGGCTGTCGCACGCCGCCCTCCTCCGGCCCGGGCGGCCCGTCTTCACTACCACCTCGACCCTGCCCCTACCGTGGGGCGTCGTCAAGCACGTCGCACTGCTGCTGGCCATGCGCGAGTGCCTAACCTACGTGGTCCACCGCCACCTCCTGCACAGCAATGACCCTCGAAGCCGGCTGAGCAGGTGGCACGCCAGCTCGGCGCACACGCACACGCCCGTCGTCGCGGCCGCCCCGCCGCGCCCTACTCGCTGCTGCTGGCCGCCGACCACCCGGCCTGTTTCCTGCTGCACCGCTTCGTGCCGCTCTACGTGCCGGCGCTGCTGGTGCGCCCGCACGTGCTGACGTTTCTGCTGTTTGTGGCGCTGGCGACCGCCGAGGAGACGCTAGCCATGTCGGGGTACAGCGTCGTTCCGGGCATCGTCATGGGCGGCATCACCAGGCGCACCGCTCTGCACTACTCCTGCTGCGGGCGGGCCGGGGGAAACTACGGGGCGTGGGGGCTTCTGGATTGGGCTTGCGGCACGAGCTTGGGCCGCGATGTTTTGCATGACGTCAAAGATGAGGCTGACAAGCACCGCGTCAAGGAGCGCGGGGAGGACGCCGCGGGTAGGGGGATGAACTTCCTCCAGGACGGGATCGAGGGGGTCAGGAGGTCCAAGGGGACGAGGAAGACGAGGGCTGCGAACTGAATATTTATTGTAAGGGAATGTTTGGAGTTTTGCTGGGAAGTGTTTGGCGATTTTGGTGACTTGTTGGTTTGAGCCCACTTGCTTCGTGAGGTTCTAAAGCCTCTCGTGTCGTTATGTCTTTCACGGCCGACCTGTATCTCAAAAGCACATTCAACACGACCGTATTGAAATGTCAAATCTGAGGATCTAAAAGCTCAAAATATACTCAAAAAGTCCAGTAAAAATGGTCTATCATGCCATATTGCCCCATATGTACTGTCTTAGAACTCTGTCAACCCAATGAGCATCCCAAAAGACGCACTAGAGCGGCTCATCTATGTCTAACAAGCGTTTGCCATCAAATCTGCCAACAACATGCTGCACGCATCCCGAACAAAAACTGACAGAACACGTCCGTCATGGCCAGCCCTTCTTGCCCTTCAGCCACCTGGCAGAGTCCAGTCCGGTCTGGACCCTCATGCCGAAACGAGCGTCCAACACATACGTCTCCCACGCCGCCACCGCTTCGAGCAGGGCTGTGCACTCGGCCACCTTGGTCTTGCGGTGTTCGTCCACCTTGCTGGCGTCCGAGGGCCAGTATTTCGCATCGCAGCACTCGGTCCACGCCAAGACGCCTAGTTCGTATGAAACCATTGGCAGAATGTAGTCTTCCCTGTTGCCAGTCTTGAACAGAGTACTGTTGGGATAAAAAAAAGTTAGCGCCTAAACATGGACTTGACCGGAAAAAAGACTCAACTGGGCACGCGACGAGCACAATCCACCTACCGATCGTACGTTGTCAGGCCCTGGAGTATCTCCCTGGCCTCTTCATACTTCCCGACCTGTCTCAGCAGAGCCGCCGTGACGAGCCCTTGTATGCCGATCTCATCGACCTCCTTGATCTGTGGCAGCTGGTCCGCGGGCGCCGTGCACCTATCCCACGCCAAGAAGAGGAGCGCCGCCTCCACGACGTCGGACGGCATGCGCTTTCCGCCGTTCCAGAGGTAGATCATCTCTCCCGCCGGGCTGGCCCCTATGGCGTCCGCCAGGTCGACCCCGAGCGCCGTCGCCCGCGCCTCCCATTTGGCAAGCTTCCGGATCGTGAACACCTCGAACGGCAGCTGCCGCGCCATGAAGCGCTTGCGGCCCGCGACCGTCGGCGCCTTTCGGAGCAGTTCCTCTGCCCCCTTTTTGTGTTTGCGAACCTTGGCCTCGAGCTCGGTCCTGTCCGAGGCCGGCGCGGCTGCGTCGAGCCGGGCGAGAGCGTGGACGGCGTCGCGGTACATCTCCAGCTCTGCGCAGCCCGCAATGTAGTAGTATATCGTGTGGCTCCAGTCGTTGAGCTCGATCATGCGCAGGAAGGCGGCGTGCATGCGTGGCCAGTCGAGCGAGAACATGGCGTAGAGGGCGAGCTCGAATGCGTTGAGGGCCGCGACCTGCCGCATTTTGGACTCGCCGTTGGCCGCCAGCATGTCTATTGCTTCGTGCAGGCGGCGCTCGTTGGCAAGCACGCGCGCCTCCTCAAGCTTCCAGAACCCAGAGTCCGGGTATCGCTCGCGCATCGTGCCAAGCAGGTTCGCGCAGCGCTCTCGCGGGTAGCCGATTATGTCGTCCTCGTCTGCCAACTCGTCGATATCGCGGTCCGTGGGTAGGATTTCGGTAAAAGCCATGATTCCATGGTAATAGCCCAGGAGCACCATTGCTGCCACGGCGCCCATCACGTTATGGTACGTGGTGCTCTTCCACAGAGACGAAACACCCCGTGTCCGATCACCCTTGAACCCAATGACGTAGAGCAGCCTGGAAAAGGCTGGGGGCACCATTGAGAGGATGAGAAGCAGGATGCCATAGAACATGTTATTAGCGCTGTGGCAAAACATGTCGACCGGATGAGTAAAAATGCCAGCCTCGGCCGCCGGTCCTGGCCCTAGGGACTCCTGGGGAGTATGAGCCCCTGAACTTGGCGTGGATGAGGGGATCTGGAGGTCGGCAAGCTTCTTCTCAAGCGCCGGCGTGGTCGCGCCAGACGCAGTTGACCCCGCCAGCGTCTTGCCCATGTGGCCGCCATAGCCAGCCGGGGTCTGCGCCTCTGAGAGGGCCTCGGAAGCGTCGACGAACTCAAGGTCTTCATCCTCGTCGCGGTCTGAGCGGCGAGTCGGGTTTGGGCTAGGAGCTTTGATCTCTGCAAAATCGATGTCTTCAATGCTTTCAGGCATTGCGTCTACCACCGGTAACGCCGAGGCCAGCCCTCTTGATTTGGCTTTGGTGGCGTGCTCCTTGACTACGGCTTCCTCGGCCGTTGCCAAGCCGTCCATGATGGCGTAAGCCTTCCTCAGCTTGTAGAATCCTTTGATGGCGTCTGTCAAGCTCTCGTGCAGAACGCCAACGATGGCATTCATGAGCAGGGCGCCCGCGTAGACAAGCGCATACTCGGACCCAGCAGGATAAAGCTGACCGGGTGCGGGCCCCTTTTTCTCGGCCTTGACCTTGTCGGTCCACGATGTGCTTTCACACTCCATCAAGCGCATCGAGGCCTCCGTCATGACCTCCTTTTCGAAGCCCAGGATGGAGCGTATGAATATGCTCACGCCAAGGCCCAGCTGGTGGAAGGAGCTTGCGTCGCTGCGCTCACGAAGCAGCGCCTCGGCGCCTTCCGGGTCATCGTTCATAACCAGGCCCATGGACCGCAGTGCATCCTGCATGTCATGGGCCTTGCGCTCCTCGGCGCTCTGTGATGATTCGCCATTGGGAGCGGGAGTGGTTGAGCGGCTTGACGATTTTGACGAGGGCGCTGCGGCTGCGGAGCCGCGAAACCATGATCTGAGAGACATTATGTGGAGGTGGTAGAAGAGATTTGAGAACAGTGACAGACAGAGAGAGATAAATTAGGGCGAACAAAGCCGAGGGAAATCGGGTATCGGCTATCAGATGTGAGTCCTGTGTGGTTGATCTTTCTCCACCAGGGGCCCCCGGTCTATGTTAATCGTGGATGCGATGTGCAAAAGGTACGGGAAAAGAAGGTAAAAGGCTTGGGGAAGAGAACAATAGTGATATTAAAACATCTGACAGCGCCAACAACAAACGGACCGGCGTTTAGCAAGGCGCACGACACGAAGCGCCGAGTGTGCGTGAGCCGGGTTTTAAGGGGAAACAAACGCTAGCTGGGTATTGGTGGGCACGCGTGCGGACAAACCCGGCTGGGCAAAAGGAGCCCCAGCCTGGCCTGTGCCCCAGTGCAGACAGCCCCCAGCCTGGTTAGAGCGAACAAGATTCCGTGCCGACAGAAAAATGTTTGTCCGGAAGACCACCCGGGGGCGGGCGGCGAGCGGAGACGGGGGAGAGATTCCTGGACGTGTGCTGGGGTCAGGCTGGAAGGGAAGAGGCCTGAAACGACTCGCAAACTGGGCCGTTCGACACGCTGGGGTGAGGTGGGCTGGGAGTCGGCCGCACGGGCGGGATCGCTCCCCGTAAAAGCTGTCGTCTGTGGCGCCGTTTCTCGTGTCCGTTCTGGGCAGGGTTGATGGGAAGATAAAGGTAGTCCAAAAAGCGGTCGCTGCTCGGATTCGAAGGAGCAATAAGGATGCCTACGGGCGTCGTGATGTATGTATGTGCGGGTGGACGGGGCTGGCGGCTTTGGGGCTGTGAGTGGTGACGTATGTTTCTCAATCGCTCCAATCCACCAGGGCCGTCAGGAGCCTCTGCCCCTGGATGATGTGCCGCGAAATGCGGGCAATTATTGGTGAGAGATGACAAGTTCCAAAGAAGGATGGGACCAATAATCGTTGGCGGGTGAAAGAACAATCCGAAAGGCCAACAACCTCGGCGTAATCAACGGACTCTCGGGGTATGCTAAGAGCGCACCGTTTCCCCCACGAAGCTTTCACCCCCAAGGAGTTGCCCTGTGTGGACAGGTCTGGTTGGAATGTTGGCTCTCAACTGACTTAATTTCGCTGCTGTCGTCCATCATATCCGTGTCCGCTCGTACCCTGCCGCCCTAGGCCCATGCCGAATCCAGGGGACTGCTAGTCGGATCGCCTTACCACTCACTGCCATTGCGGCCTCTAAAGGCTGAGTGGGGCTTTGCCGACTAACAACCGCTGTGCCCGGCGTGATGCAAATCAACTAAAAGAACATGACAGTCCCCCAAGGTTGATGATGATTCTGGGGCGACTGACGGATGCCGCCGTGGGTGTGGGTACGTGGGTACGGTAGGTCGGTGCGCGCGCTAACAACAGGCAATCGCGTTTGGCGCAAGCTCAGGTGGTCCGAGCTTCTAGCCGCATTTGAATTCCGCATTGATCCATCCGTGCTCGTGCCGCCGCCATCCGCATCTGCCTACCCACCCAACCCAGCAAGCCATCAACAGTCCGATACACCGACGACCACCGAGCCATCGCTTGCGTAGCCCTCGGGGTGATATCGGCTTACCCTTCCTTCTTCTCGTCCGACAGGAGAGGAGACCAGCGCAGCGCACGGCCCACAAAAGCAAACCCCCCAAACAATGGCATCCTCAACACAGCCCGCCGGCGCCGGCGCCGGCCAGAAGAAGGACGACAAGCCCGCCGACCAGGCCGCCAAGCCCGAGACACAGCAGAAGTCGGCCGCGCTCGAGGAGGACGACGAGTTTGAGGACTTTCCCGTCGACGGTACGTTTCCCGTTCCACCGGCGAAGAAGCGGGGAGGGAGCGTTTTCAAGGACCGCAGCCTACCTACCTATGTGACTGGCTTTATCTTCTCTATTTTTTTTCTTCCTTCTTTTCGTGGACGAACGGAAGCTGACCTTTTTTCTTGCTGTCGGATCCCAGACTGGGACATGGAGGAGACCGAGGGCGGCGCCAACAACGAGGCCACCACGCAGAAGCACCTGTGGGAGGAGTCATGGGACGACGACGACACGAGCGACGACTTTTCACAGCAGCTCAAGTACGTTTGACGCTCCAACGATCCCTACCCTGCTTGCCGCCGGGTTCTGTGAAGAGCAGCGCTCCGTGCACGGCCTGCTCTGGCTGCCCCTTCTTGCCCCACGTGCCTGCTGTCTTGATAGAAAGCCACAATACTAACACTGCATCTATCTTATCTAGGGAGGAACTGAAGAAGGTCGAGGCATCGAAGCGCAGATGATCCGGTCGAGTTGGCGGTTTGATGTGGGCATACACGGGATAGCATGGAGGTGCCGTCAGGTCAAGGACCAGACGCCAGGGGGGCTGTGGCCGATGCCTTGCCTGGTTATAGACACGGTGCCCTTGCAAGCCTCCGAAATAATATCAAAATAGAGGACCCTGAACATCTGTGAACTTCCAACCGCCATATATGTGCACTTCTGTCGAAGCTCTGCTATCCTAACTTGAGATGTTCGTTGGGAACTCGTCAGATGCACCAGTCTGGAGGGAATATCCTGTTGGTATGTTGGTTCTTTTTTGTTCTTGTTTTTATATTTTTACTTTTTTCTTTGCGTTTATTTACTAGTAGGGACTCAATCGGAGAGTCCGAACCAAGCTCTTATTGGCTTACGAGCTGCTTGACTACTTCGGATCCGGTCCTTCCTCCGTACGACCAGCCCATTGCCGTTGCTCCCGTGGCATCAGCCTTGAATAGAACCTAGTCAATGATGGAAGGAAAAGAATGATCAAAGGCGGGACGCGGGGGACATGGCCACATCTCCCCCATCACAACTTCACTTGCTGCTCAGGGCAGTGACACCAGGCAGCTCCTTGCCCTCGAGCAGCTCCAGGCTTGCACCACCGCCGGTCGAGACGTGGCTCAGCTTGTCCTCGACCTTGTACTTGGCCGCCACGGTGGCCGTGTCGCCACCACCGATGATGACAATCTTGCCGTTGCCGCAGGCCTCGACCGCCGCGTCGAGCGTCGCCTTGGTGCCCTTGGCGAACGCGTCGAACTCGAACACGCCAGCGGGGCCGTTCCACAGGATCGTCTGGGCCTCGTTGATGGCGCCCTTGAACAGCTCCACGCTCTTGGGGCCACAGTCGAGACCCATCCAGCCTTCCGGGATGCCGTCCTTGTCCGAGGCCGCGCCCGTGGCCGCGTTGGCGTCGAACTTGTCGGCCGTGACAAAGTCGACGGGGAGCACGACCTTGACGCCGTTCTTCTCCGCCTTCTTCATGAGCTCGGGCACCGTCTTGGCGCCGGACTCGTCGAAGAGCGAGTTGCCGATAGCCATGCCGTCAAGCGTCTTCTTGAAGGTGAAGGCCATGCCGCCGCAGATGAGCAGCGTGTTGACCTTGTCCAGCAGATTATCGATTAGCTGGATCTTGTCGGACACCTTGGCGCCACCCAGGATGGCCAGGAACGGCCGCTTGGGTGATTCGAGGGCCTGCGCGAAGTAGTCCAGCTCCTTCTTCATCAGGAAGCCCGCAGCCTTCTGCGGCAGGTCCACGCCGACCATCGACGAGTGCGCACGGTGGGCCGTGCCGAAGGCGTCGTCTAGCAAACGCAAACCATGTGTCAACAAAAGCGGAGGAGACGGGTGTTCTCTTGACCATGTAACTCCTTTGAACTTACTGATGTAGACATCACCGAGCTTTGTCAGGCCCTTGCGGAACTCCTCGACCTTGGCCTTGTCGGCCTTCTGCTTGTTGCCGTCCTTGTCCTTGGCACTGCCCTCCTCCTCAATGTGGAAGCGCAGGTTCTCCAGGAGCACGATGTCGCCGTCGGCGGCCTTGGAGACGATCTCCTCGACCTCGGGGCCGACGCAGTCCGGGGCGAATGTGACCTTCTTGCCTCCCAGAAGCTTCTCCAGCTCCGGCACGACGGGCTTGAGGGAGTACTTGGCGTTGGCGGAGCCGTTGGGTCGGCCGAGGTGCGACATCAAGATGACCGTCTTGGCGCCGTTTTCGAGGGCATGCTTGATGGTGGGCACGGCGCCGGCGATGCGCTGGTTGTTTGTGACCTTCTTATCCGCGTCAAGGGGCACATTGAAGTCGACCTAGAGGGGATCACCGTATGTGAGCTGACTTGAGGTTCTTCGTGAACGAGACCAGCGAGCAACTAATGCTCTTGACCCCCATGGTGCAATGAAACACTGCAAGTGAGCGGACGACAAGGTCAACAGAGAACCTACGCGGATAAGAACCCGCTTGCCCTTGACGTCGACGTCAGTGATGGAGAGCTTGCTGGCGAGAGACATATTGGCTGTTTTGTACTGGATCTCGACTTTGGGGGTTGGAGTCGATCAATTGGTCCTCGGGGAGAACTAGAGTCTGAATCCAAGGACGAAAAAAGGCTCGTGGAGATGGATCAGGATGGGCTAGACGGTAATCGCACCGCAGTACCGGGCTGGTAGTCAGTCAGGCCAGCGGATTTGGAGCTCTTGGACCGGGGGAGCTTTAAATTGACGCGGCATGGAGGAGGGGTAGCAGTGGTGGGGTCCAACCGTGTCTGGGAATTGTGACGTGATGCTTGGCCCACCAGTTCCTTCCTTCGCCCTGACCACGGCAGACGCCGGATTTGGTCTTACGTTCTTGTGTTGCTCTTGCTGTTCTTGCTGAAGATTTCGTAGGGTCGGCCGCCACCGACCTCACCGTTTTCCCAGCACAGATCTTCCCACTGTCAGGTGATCTGGTAGTCTATCGAGTCTCAACACCACGTGTTTCAGCTGTCCAGTTCCTGAACGGCCAGGACGTCTGCGCCATAATTGCTTGTTATGATCGATCAGATAAACGATAGAGCCTGTGGGCCGAGATCTTCACGCACGTTGAGCACACTATATGCAGGTACAAACGGACTGAACCAAGACGAATCGCGAGGATCCGTAGCCCGCGATCCCAGCTCATCGGAGCCAGCCTTAAACGCCATCCACAATGGGATACCTAGATAACAACGAGAATACCAACCGAAAGGAGACGACATATGGACACCGAAAGGAAATCGTATACGACACAAATAGCCTTGAATGCTGTAATGGATGATTAAACATGTGCTGCAAGAAATCGCGAGGCCAAGAGGTGGAAAACAAACGAGGCCGCTGTCAAGGCCGATTCCGTCATTCATCATTTGTGTCGTGGGCGAGTGTGCGATGTGCTGAGGCAAGAGCTACAGTACCTCCTCAAGCCTCACTGCTAAGCCAGTGTATGAAGCGCAGGGGTAGACCGCCAGTTCTTTACGAGTACCGGACACTCGGGGAGTCGGGGACCGCCTGGGGCTCGTCGGATGCATTCGTGAGCGAAAGGTATGCCGTCCAGGCGATACCAACAGTGGAAACGAACGGCTAAAAATCGAGCGACAAGCATGTGTTAGCATACCAAGCTGACAAAAAAGCTGGTGGGAGACGGAAGGCGCATAGACGCACCAGCTGGAACTGAACAGGCATCAGGCGGAAGTTGATGACCTGAACGGCGGGCCAGATGATATAGTTGGCCTTCAAGGTGGGGATGTACATGTCGCGCAGCTTGCTCGAGACGGCACGGCGCCCGCCTCCCTCGGCGATCGTCATGACGGTGAAGAAGGTGGCGATACCGAACGGGGCAAACAGGAGCTGGTCCATGGCGACGCGCTTCATGGCGGGGCCGAACGCGCTCGCCTTGGTCAGGGGGAAGCAGCGCTCGAGGAACTTGAACCACTTGAACTGGACGGGCGCCATGCCGAAGCCGTAGGCCATAAAGCGCGTCAGGCGCTCAAAGTCAAAGGGCGGCGGGAGGGAGCGCGAGTCCGGGATCAGGTCGCGGTCGCTCAGCGGGTTCTTGCGATCCAGCTCGTGTATCTCAACCGCGATCGGGTCGTCCTTGGGGTTCGGGTGGAGGGGGCCCTTGCGGTTGGCCCGCTGCCGGATCGCCGTGATGGACTGGGCAACCGTGTCTGCAATGCCTCCGAGGATGGAGTTGGTCACCATCATGGTCAAGACTATGGTAAGGCAGGATAGCTTGTTAGCGCCTCATGCTTTGAGGTCCTCCGGGCGGAGTAGCCCTTTGTGGAATTAGAACGGAAGTTGGGAGCCACTGGAACGTACTGGGACGCTCATCGTAGTACGCATTGAAGCGCGAGCTGAGCCGCGCGACAAAGGCCATCTGGACTAGAAAGATGAGGGCGTTGACCAAAGGCTGTGTATAGGTGGTCGCGCCTATCTGTTAGTGAACTGCCAGCAGCTCGCCGTCGGAATCGGGTAGGTATCTCTGGTATTTGGTACTCCCAAAGGTGGGGGAGGGAAAGCAAGGGCCAAGAGGATAGAAAGACGAGGAAAGAATGGTAGACGCCTCCACTCGAATCGTTTTGCTCATTGTAGCCTTGACGAAGGAAGGAAGATGGTGAATGTGAGGGAGGTGGCGGTTGGCTGGGCAGGCAATGGGTGGAGGAGGTGGGTTGGACCTACCACTCGGTCAAAGATGTATTTGCTGTTGACCGTCCTGAAAAAACGACGGCGACTCAGTTCCCAAGTCATGGCGAATAAAAGGGATGTGGAACCGAGCAGGAAAAAAGGCAATAAAGCTCAAGGGGCCCGTCTCTTTTGTTGCCAATGAACGAAGGTCCGTTCAAAGGGGTGGGCGTGGTGAAGTGGGTGGCCCGGCGAGGATCGATGACGACACTGGTGTCGCTCAAGTAAAGATTGCGGCTCCCGCCTCTAGGTAGTTTTCGGATCGACCTGGGACGGGACCTCTGGAAGCCCCCGCTGGTCCAACAAAGGCACAATCCACAATTATCCGATTGATGCGGTCGGGCGTTGCTGCTCGCGGGCTTGATAATCGAGGACCAACCTTCTTTTTCCTTGTTGCGACGGGCGAAGCAGAGGACAGGTTGGAGCTGAATTGACCACAGAGGCGAGGGTCAGCGGAGAGCATTGTGGAAACCTGCTCCCACCAGCACAGTCTGGATACTTGTCGCATCGCGCCAAAACACCCACCGTATGCACGGTATGCGCACGCTGCACTGCCCCGATCACCATCGCAGCCAAATTCACAAACAGGTCTGATCTTCAAATGTATTTATGGCATCAAACCTGCCTAAGCCGGATTCGCCATGGCGGGCGATTCCTCGAAGCACCCGAAGGCTGCGAACGACCGCAAAGAAACAATTTAATTTCCAAATATAGGCACATCCACTCAAACCCTGGCATTTATCGCCGCGCATGCCGGCTCACTACGGGTTCCTCCTAGGGCTCGTCAAGTTAGCGGCCAGCAGACGACAAGGCGGAGAATCGTCCATCAACACGACACGCCAAGACAGCCTTGAACTAGAGCAAGTTTAGGATCAGATTGAATTTTCAGGTTGCATGTTGCTAATGATATCAAAAGAACAGTACAAGAAAAGAAGGAGAAAAAAAGGGAAAACCTTACATGCTATCAAAACAAAGAGAATCGGTGCTTTTGTGTTGCTTTTGATTCCAGCTCGCTTCCGTGCGCCTTCATATCTCATGAATGACACAAACCAGCCCGCCCGTTCCATCAGATGGCCGAGTCTATCCGCGATGTCCCTTCTGTCTTTTCCGTCCTCTCTATGCTCGCCCGGGGTATTTAGCACGCCAGAACCAGAGTGTAGCCCAACCAACGAGAATAAGTGTTGACTTTTGTCTAGAAAATTCCATACCCGGTAACCGGCCGACCATTCCCTTAAGGGGCCGAGCAAAGGGTAGCAAATGAGGGGTCGCATAGCAGCATTAAAGAAGTGCCAGATCATGAAGGAAATTGGAGAGCAGAAGACTTTACCACAAGGAATAAGAAGAAAAAAAAGAAAGAAAAAACTAGATGACAAAGTAGACGGGGTCAGAAATAAAGAATGGTTGAGGCCAGGGATGGGTAACCGTCACTTTCACGAGACAGCAGCCATGCCGTCCTTCAACGTTTGTTGTTAGCTTTGGGCTTCGGTTGAGCACCGGCCACAGCAGGATCATATCTGCAGTGACTGGACGTCCGAAATGCTCCTGTGCCTCTTGTGACTCGCCTCGGCGGTGCTGGACGACGCCTTGCGCTTTTGGGATATGCTCTCGAGAGGGCTGCTTTGGAGGTTGCTGTAAATATCCATGGTGTTTTTCCGCCTGCGAGCTGGTGTCAGGGGGGCTGCAACGTTGCTGAGGCTGTCGCTCCGAACGCCCCTGATCGTGCCCATCGAGTATGCGTTCGAGAAAAGTAGCGACTCCTTGGTCGCCTTGTCGCTCAAAATTAGCTGTTGGTTCACCTGATTCCGTCGGAACGCCCCGACCGCGTCCGAGTTGCTATCAAAGTGCGCAAAGAGCGGGTGAACGTCGGCATTGGCATCGCTGACGGCACTGGCAGCCGTGGAGGGGCGTCGACCCGGTGTCGACATGGCACCGTCGTTGGTGTCGTCTTCCCAGGCATTGCTGCCTCTTGTCTCGCCCTCACCGTCGCCCTCACCGTCGCCGTCGCCGTCGGCCTCACCGTCGGCCTCGCCTTCATCCCCGGAGCTCGTCTCCTCAAAGGTGACAAAATCCTCGATCTTCAAACTCTTCTCAGCGTCGTCTTCCTCCGATGCATCCATCTCAGAGTCGCTGTCATCGGCGAATGCATCCGAGGTCGCCGAAAAGAATGCCTCTGCCGGCCCGATCGGCTGCGTGTTCATAAAGTCACCAAAGGTGTTGGACGAAAACATGGCCCCAATCATCAGCGTGCCCGAGTTGCTGAGAATTGGGGACGCCTGAAGCATTGACGGATTGTTGAACAGGTCGAGGTTGAACGACTCCGGGGACAGATCGAGACGGCGGAGCCGCTGAGGGGTGAAAATCATCATCTTGCGTGAGATTGGGTTGACAACGGCGATGGGCTTCGTCCCGGAACTATCGAGATCGAAGCGTCCCACGCGGGGCTTCCCGCGGCGCCGAGGCTTCGCCGGCTTCTCAGTGTCCGAATCCGAAGACACTTCAACCGTTTGGACGCGCCGAACGGGTTGTTTCCTGCGGATGGGAGGATCCGGCACGTCTTCCTCGGTTGTGTCGCCGTCGGCTGAACTCATGCACATTAGCACTGGTGCATGATCTTGTTCAACCTTTTACAAAAACTCACTCTCGTAGCCATCCAGATCCTGGTAGTCGTCTGGAACTGGAGTTGAAACTTCGCTGACGAGGCGGCTGGTCGCTGGTGTAGCCAATGGAGTGTCATCATCTGAGGCATTGTTGATCAAGCCAGGCGAGTTGTACGCCGTCTCATAGGCTTCATGAAAGTCCCAGAATGAACCCGAGTTGGATGAGTCGTCGCGATCATCTTCGATCTCGCGACGGAAGGCGGGGTCCAGCGAGGTCTGCTCGACGAAGATGTCAGGGAAAAAGTCCCCGTGGTCAGACACATCGGACGTGGTCGAGTCTGTATCGCTATCTGGAACACCGGCGAAGCGGACATGGCGCTCCACCACAGGGGGCTCCTTGGGCAGGAAGTCGTGGTTCAAGGCAGGGTCGTCTTCGACCTCTGAGAGAATGCCGTTCCAGCTGGAGTTATCGTCAGCACCGTCGTCGTCGTCGGCGGCTTCCGCTTCTTCTTCCTCCTCCTCTTCCTCCTCCTCGTACACGGCTTCTTCGTCATCGCCATCCTCATCGGATTCCGGAATAGGCCGAGGCGGCAGGACCGAGTGCTTATTGTGCAGCGCCCGGTCGATTATGTGCTCCGCCTCGGCCGCCTCCACATCTTCCTCGTCGTTGTCTTCGGAGTCGCTAACGTCGTCGACGCCGGAATAGCCGCCATCATCGGACAGGTCGAGCGATGATGACGACGAGTCCGATACGCGGCGGCGCCGCTTGGTTGTTGGAGTGGACGGGGCTCTTTGTCGAACGTTTCGAGACATGGTGCAAGGATGTGCAGGGGTGTGGGGGTGGATCAAGAATTGGCAGATCGATTGCCAAGCCACAAACGGCGGTGAACAGGCCTGAGCTGCAAACTTGGTGAACAAAAACGCACGGCGGCGACGAATCCAGAAATTCGGCGAACAGGCCAAAAAAGAAAAAAAAAGCAGGGGCCAGGCACGACGTGAAGCTGCATACCCTGTCAAGTGCACTGGGATACAATCGCAGGAGCGCGATGCGGTATATCGGTTCAAGATGTCACGGCCCTGAGGACCTGTGAGGATAGTCTTGTTTGGTAGGTCAAAACCCAAGATCGAAGGTCGAGGCAGCTTTTGTTGTGCTTGATTTTTCAGAGTGCGAAGGCCTCAGGCGCGAGCAAAGACGACGTCGAGACCTCTGGGTCGCGCTCCTGTTTTCCAACAAGCGGCGAGCAGAGGCTCGAAGACACAAGGGCCTTTGGGTAAACTTCGTCGAGAGAAGGTTGGCAGATTTGAACTACTCGTTGAGGCTGCTGGACTGCGGAACGTGCCAGGAGAAATCGGGCACGTCCCGCAGTGGGCGTTCACAGCTCAGCGACGGCCGAAGGCATCTTGGGATCTCGACGAAGTTTGTGATATGATTCTGGTTCTCTGAAAATGGAAAAGTGCGACTTCGTTGTCTTGGGTTTGGTGGTGGTGGTTTGGTAGAGGAAAGGAAGAAGAGAGGGAGAGATCGGGAAGGAGGGGGGAAATACATCTCCATTTTTTCTCTTGTTGTCCCAAACTTTTTTCTGCCCGTCGTGGTGGGGGGCTCTGGAGGGGACTGCTGTCGCCTCGCTTGGGGGTGCCTGCCTCCTGCTCCCACAGCGTTGAGGCGCCCTGTGGGCCCTTCAGACGGTGCTCTGCACTGATGCTTGGCTTTTTTTTTTGTCCCGATTATTTTTGCGGGGCACCCGACGCCTGGACGGTTGGAAGAGCCGCCGGGATGCGCTGGTTTCGGGGGTGTCGCCATTGGCCCAGGGCGCTGGCCGCAACCACCACACGCGTCTATCACCGTCACCGCTATTTCGAGGCTCCTCATAGTTCCCGCTTGCTTGCGTGCAGGCGATGCGCTGAAGCGGCGACGGGATACCCAGAGTGCCAATACGATGCTGAACTTGTGTAGCAGCCTTCTCTTTCTTCTTTTTTTTTTTTTTTCTCAACATGGCCCACTCTCTGTCTAGCCCAAACACGCTAACAGTGCTCATCATCAGAGAGCTTCGGGTATGAGAGAGAAAGTTTGAAAAAATAGTAATAATGATGCATCGTGACGAGTGGAAGGGACGTGCAGCTTCAGAGAGCACTGAGTAAGCTCAAGAAGGGGGCTCTCGGATCTCACGCAGACCTGTGAGTGATCCATTGGAGCTGTGCAACTGATCTTTAGCCGTTGCGGGCGGCTGGAGTCAGATGCTCCGCGATGCTGCAGGACTGTGGTTTTGGACTAGTGTGGAGCTCGGTTGGCCATTTGATTGCAGCAATGGGGAATTGCATGCAGCGCTTGAGGAGAAGAAAAATCTTCAAACAATCGTCATGGCCCACGCCTGTGTCTCCATCCCTGTCATTCCTCGACCAGGGCCATGCAACCCCTCCACGTTCCCTAAGCCCTACACTCCGTATAAACCGCACAACCGGATCGGTCAAAAGAAAGGTATCAAAAATGAGGGATGATATAGAGGGGAGGAAACGGACACACGGAATGGTACGTGGAACGGATGATGGGGTCCCAATTAGCATTGTCTGAACTGTGGACCTGCATCTTGTTATTCACTGCACGGGTAATCTCTCGTTGAGACCTCGGCCAGTCCATTCGGAGAAACCCACATGGGATAGCCTCGTCCACGACGGCTACTGGGAAAACGTGTCGCTCATAACTGCGGTAGGGAGTCGGTGACGGCTTCGCATTCCTAGCTCTGCAGTCACGGTGACTCCAGCCATCAGCTGATAGTAATGGCCTCGAATGAGGCAAAAGAGGAGCTCCAAAAACCGGGGAGGATCCGAGGACACCTCTCCAGACACCCACTGCACGACCAGTCAGAGAGAAAGACGTGACTCTTTGCAGTGTTGGCCGTGTCTCCGCCTTCAAATATCTTGACGTGGCGCAACGTTCAATGACTCGGAGATTTGACCAGAAGCACTCAACGGTTCCTTTTGGTCGACGATGCGTAAACTTCAAACAGCCGCGCAAATGATGCTGCAGAGCGTTGTGCAAGTGCCGTCATTTGCATGTGCACGAGTTGGAAAGGAGGACATAACAGCAAACAAACATGGAGCAAACAATTCGGGGCTTTTCACGGGCCATTGAAACATCGATATGGCAGCAGGGGTTTAGACTGGACCATATGCAATAATTCGGGAGGAGGTGAGCGCAGGAGGATGGGGAAAGAAGTTTGCACAGCAGGCCAAGCATGGATGGGGAGTTACGGTGGCATCTGCCTACACAAGTCGGATGGAAGAAACTCGAGGTGAGGCAATCCGACGCCTTCCCATGCCGGTTAACCAATGGAAGAGGTGGTCAGGAAACATCGTGAAACTTACGTGAGCCCGTGCTCGATGGCGTTTGGCTGTGGACTGTTTGATGCAGGCGGCATGGGGCCCCACAACGCAATGAGGCCTGACGGTGTGGGTCAAATCTGGAGCTACTATCTTATCGGAGCTGGTTACCCGGTAAACGGCGGTTGCCGAAAAGAAAATATTGGGTGGAACGCGGCTTGGACCTACCTTGCTTAGGTTGGGCTGCACGGCGGTTGGACTCGCATAATGGGCCTCGGCAGCGGAACTACGTAAACGCAACACAACCACCTATCTGCATACTCGTCACGGCACGCGGTGTGTTCATCACAGCCTTGAGAACCGATCGCTTCGAGAAGCTTTCTCTGCACGACCCACGTTGCCCAGGCACCGCCCGTGCCCGACCACTCGAAATCGACCGACGACGCATCTCGACGGAGTGTGTCGCCAGCGATGGATGCCTCCGGAGAGCCGTCGGCGGCCAAGGATAATCTGTTCAAGGTGTTTCTTCGTCTCCGCCCGCCGTATTCCGCATCAGGCGCCGGCGAGAGGTTTCTGGCCGTCGAGCCCGAGTCGGACTATGAAGGAGCATCTCCCACGCACGTCACGCTGACGCCGCCGAGCAACGGGCGGAAACATGCGACGGAGAAGTACTGCTTCACGCGGGTCCTGGAGGAGGATGCGTCGCAGCTCGACGTGTTCCGCTGTACGGGAGTGCTGCCTCTGCTCGAGGGCGTCCTGGGTCCTCAGGGAGGAGAAGGAACTGACGCGCTGCTCGCCACTCTCGGCGTGACGGGCTCCGGAAAGGCAGGTCGCGGCTAACACTCTTGAAGTGTCTTTCCGATAGCGCATCGAAGCTAACTGTACGGTGTATACGACTGCGCAGACACACACTCTGCTTGGTTCGCGGACGCAAAGAGGCATGACCCAGCTCTCGCTGGATGTGCTCTTCCGCTCCATAGGCCAAAATATCGCCACCCCCAACGCCTACGCGTCCCTCGAGGCATCGGTTGCCGCCTCGGACGTGTCTGAAGCCACAATTCTTGCAGCCCCGGCCTTCCTGGATACAGTATTTGCCGATCCGCATGGCGCGTCACGGCCCAACTCGAGGGCACCGACGCCAATGAATGTAGGAGACCCTAACATTTTAATCATGTGTTGGCAGGACAACGCGCAGAAGTCTGAAGAGCCAGCCGCCTCTCAAGGAAGCAGCAGCATGCCACGGGGTCCGCCAGGTGGCTTGGATATCCCCGGCGCGTTCCCAGACAGCCCGAAAAGTGCTCGGATTGTTCGACGGGACGATTATATGGCCATGTCATCGCCAGTGCCTTTGACGCCAAGGAAGAATGTCACGGGGTTGGCTGCTGGCTTAGCGGTCCAGCCAAGGCCCAAGACTGCTGCTCGCCATTTCATGGCTGCGACCGCCTCGGCGCTCACAAGGAAGAATGAGACAACTAAACCTAACGTCGAGATCAAGGGCGAATCGTCGGCACCACCCCCGACCCCGAACCGACGACTCCTGGCCCGGCCTGTGGCGTTCGCGACCTCGCCTGATGTCAGCTCGATCAGTGTGGCATCGGATCCGGCGGCCGAGTACGTGGTGCTGGTCTCCATGTACGAGGTCTACAACAACGCGATCCATGACCTCCTTACTCCGCCCATCAAGTCCGTGGCCACCAAAGAGTACCGACGACGGGCTCTCCTCTTCAAGGCGACGGAGCAGTCGCAGGATCGCAAGGTCGTTGCGGGCCTGAAGAAGGTGCTTTGCACGAGCCTCAGCCAGGCGTTGATGGTACTTGAGGCCGGTATCCATGAGCGGAGTGTGGCAGGCACCAGCAGCAACCGTGCCAGCTCCCGGAGCCACGGCTTCTTCTGTGTGGAGGTGAAGAAGCGCAGGAAGAGCAGGCGCAACGGACCCGGGGGCGAGCCGGCCTGGGGAGGCAGCACGCTCACCATCGTGGACCTGGCGGGGAGTGAGCGAGCACGAGAGGCCAAAACCACGGGCGTGACTCTGGCCGAGGCCGGCAAGATCAACGAGAGCCTGATGTACTTTGGCCAGTGCTTGCAGCTGCAGGCGGCAGCCGGGCAGTCGACAAAGGCAAGCGCAACGATGCCCCAAGCACACTGACGTCGGTGTCGGCTTACTGACCATCTGCTTTTGATATAGCCATCCGGCCTGTCCTTCCGGCACTGCAAGCTCACCGAGATACTGTTTTCCAACACGTTTGCCTCATCGTCTGGCTTTGGCAGATCTCATGCCTCCCGGAGGGCGCTCCAGAAGGGTGTTTTGATCGTGAACGCAGATCCCCACGGTGACTTTAGCGCAACATCTCAGATCCTGCGGTACAGCGCCCTGGCCTGCGAGGTCACGGCACCCCGGATCCCATCCATCAGCCAGGCCATTCTGGCGGCTGCGGCTGCAAAGGGCGCCGCACATCAACAGCACCAGGCAAACCACAGCACGGCCAATAGCTCGATGCTCTCGTCATCGCCCGTCTTGCCGCCGACGCCGCATCAGCGTCCCTACTTTCCGCCCAGCGGGTCGTCCGGATCGGTGCCTCAGTACCACAGCAGCGGCAGTCCCAACGTTCAGCGGACCTTCTCGCCCTCTAGCAACAACACGGGTTCGTCGGATGAGCGAGCCACGATGGAGGCGGCGGCGCTCGAGATCGCACGGCTGTCGGAGGAGCTGGACTACATGCGATCGACGGTCGAGACGGAGCGGTCGCGGCGCGTCGAGGCCGAGTCGCAGCTGCTCTCGCTCGAGGATAGGCTACTGGAGCTGGAGCAGGAGATTCGCGAGGACTGCATGGTCGAGTTTGAGCAGCGGCTGGTGGTGGAGATGGCGCGCTGGAAGGCGTCGCTCGAGCTCGAGAAGGAGCGCGGCGAGGAGCACTGGGACCGAAAAGTCGAGGTGCTCGAGCGGCTGCAGGTCGCGGCGTCGCCCCAGGCGGGCGAGAACAACTACGACGAGCACGACGACAAGGAGAACGTGCTGGTGGAGAACCTCGAGGAGGAGAACGAACGGCTCCGGCGCGAGGTCATGGTGCTGAAGCGCGAGCTCGCCGGTCGCAGCCCGACCAAGCGCAAGCCGCTCATGGAGCGCGAGGATCTGGCCACCGAGGACGTGGGGCCTGGCAGCGCCTCCAACTCGCCAAGGGGCGGTGGCGGTGGTGGTGGCAACGCCGCCGACAGCCTCCAGCGCAAGATGGAGCGCCTGCGCGTCAGCGAGAATGTCGGGCGTGGAAGCTCTGCCTCGGCGTCGAGCCGGAATGCTAGTGGAAATGCCGGCGGCGGCGGCAGCAGCAGCCCCAGAAAGGTGCGCAAACTGGCGGCGGCCAAGCGCTGGGAAGCGGCCGACCAGGACGACGACTACTTCTGACGAGGATGAATTATCCCTCGTCCCGGGATGCTGTTCTTTTGTTCTGTTTTGTTTGCCCTCTCCTTTCTTCTGTCTCTGACCCTGTCTCTAACCGCGGTTTCTTGGTTCCTCCATTGGTATCGGGCTTTTTGTTTTCCGCTTCCATCTCTTGTAATGCCTTCCTTCTTTCGGCTTGGATGATGATGATGACAGACAGACTGTTTGGTTGAGAGCGTGGGCCGGCCTCCTGCGCTGGCATTCGCGTTACTACGGGCTTGCTTTGCCTTCTCTTGGTTGGTGGGTTGTAACCAAGCGGCTTTTCTCTGTTGGCATATACCCGTCTGTCGGTTCGCGTTCGTTTTCCTGTGCATTTGTTTTTGTTTATCCTGTTTCTAATACACCGATGCTTCTTCACCATGATTGCGCTCTTTTTCTTCACGCCAGCATTGCCGTCTCTGGAGGCCCCAAGTAACTCCTCTTCACCCCCTCGCCCTTCCCCGTCGTATCCAGCACGATCTTCTCGAGATACACCTCGGGCGAGTTCACAGCCCAGCGCAGCGTGTGCTTTCCCGGCGCTACCGGGCCCGGCAGCACAACCTTTTTGGTCCAGACCTGATCGGCCACGTGGTCCATCCACTCGGGCGGAATGTCCCCAGCGTTCGGGTTCTTGACGTAGTCGCCTAGGACTCTCGTCGTGTTCGGCGGTGCCGCCGAGTCCAGCGTCAGCGAGAAGCGCATGCGCAGCCGCGGGTCCGTGTCCAAACAGGCGTTGATGTACACGGTCGCCTCGAGCGAGGGCCTCGTCGAGTTCCCAAAGAGGAATATGTCGTACTCGACCCAGGCCGACGCCGTCTCGCCCTCGCTCCTCCTGGCGGCCAGGAACGGCCGCAGCCCGATGGAGCCGGACTCGCTGCGCGTCCCCAGCGTCGGCATCGTCTCGAAGCCGACGCCCGAGTCTGCGGCGGCCTGCGACCGCTGGAAATGCGGCGCCTCGATGGAGATGTGGCCCGCTGCCGTCTCGGGGAAACCCGTGAAGGTGACCGGGGCTATCGTGTTCAGCACGGGGATGCGTATGAGATCGAAATAGGGGTACTTGGCTGGGGTCGATGTGATCCCCCACTCGACCGTCTCGTTGAGGCCTTGCGGGACCCTGTCCCAGTCGATGGTGACGTTGAGTCGCTGCTCCGGCCGGTCCTTGTCCAGCGTCCCGTTCGCCGGGGAGACGGACAGCCATTCGAACGGCGGTGGGCTCTCCAGGGCCCAGTTGAGAGGCACGCGGTAATCCCCGCGCATGAACAGATCGACGGTGCGGAACCCGGGCCTGCCGTAGCGGTCCATGGGCGGCAGCAGGGCCGGGTAGTTGACGGTGGGCATGGAGGCGTCGACCGACTCGGACCACCGCGCCTGCTGCGTGGGCGACAGCGACTCCTCGGCGTAGATGCCCAGGCTCCCCAGCGAGAACTGCATGTCCTGGCGCAGCTGCACGTACGACAGGTTGGCCACCATGTCCCTGGCGGGCGGCGCCCACGACTTGGGCTCCTGCCACGCGGCGTCGAAGACGGCCTGGGCCGCCATGCCGGCCCACTTGCCGCCCAGCAGGGCGTCGTGCTCCTCGACCAGGTCGTAGCTGCGCTCAAAGTCGCGCAGCACGGCTGCCGCCAGCGCGTTGGCCGCGTTGCGCCGCTCTAGCGCGGACTGGTAGTTGCGCCCGACGCCGACGGTGACGGCGTGGTACAGCGCACCGGCCGTGACGGGGTGGCGCACCAGCTGGAAGAAGGCCGGGCGCGAGGCTGGGGCCAGGGTCGCCTCGACGGCGGCGGCGCGCGCGGCCAGACAGTTCCAGCGGTCGAGGACTCGCTCCGCCTCGTGGTAGTTGAGCACCGAGAAGGTGTCGGGCGTCGCGAGCTCGTAGCGCCGCATGCCGACGAGGTGGCTGTGCTCCAGCAGGATGGCGGCGATTTCAGGGGCGCCGTCCGCGCCGAACTCGCGCGCCGCGTAGCGCTCGAGGTAGTGCGGGATCCTGCCCGGGCTGTCCAGCTTGGACGCGTCCCAGGCGAGGTCCATGGCGAGGTTGAAGGGGAGCTCCATGGGCTTGATGTCGCCCACGTTGATGACGAAGATGCGGTCGGCGCCGCGGAGGTATGATTGGTGCAGCTCCTTGAGGATTTTGGACTGGAGATGGGGCTTGTTAGGTGGGAAATGAGACAACTTGGAGCTTATTCGCCTTCTCTTTTGGAGCGCCTACCAGGCTGTTTGTGTTTGCCCATTTGTATGATCGCGGCAGACCGACATACTCGAGGTGGAAGTAAACCTGTAGCGATGAGACTAGTATAAGCATCCGGACGAAATGGAGCTCGAGGAGGAACGGACTTGCCCCTGAACCGCCCTTTCTCCGGGTCTCATTGCCTGTTGGCAAGCGGTAAACATTTCCTTGGTTGTCGTCCGGAAACAAAAGAGTGACGTCCTCGGGAGGATTAAGCCCGGCGTCGTAGTAGGCTGCCACCTCCTTGTACAGCGTCCAGACCTCTTTGGTTCAGGAAGAGGGTGAGAAGCCGAGTTAGCTATATCCCCTTCGCGGGGCGCAGGTGCACTTACGGTTCACGGCATCCTCGGCGCCGTGGTACTTCTTGATGATGCCGCGCTGGACCGCGAACACGTCCTCGAGCATCTCGATGGCGTTGGCCGTGCTGGCCGCCTCGTCGCCCAGCCCGCGCATCCCGACGGTGAAGTAAGACTCGTTCTTCCCCGCGCGCCGCACGCCCTCGTCCATGAACCGGGTGATGTTCTCCCTGTTCCGCGACCAGTCCCACGGTCCCAGCTGCGCCTCGTCCCACTCGTTGGTGGCGCGCTGCATGGGCTCGTGGTGTGCGGTAGAGATGACGACCCCGTAATCGTCGGCGAGCTGCTGGTTGCCCGGATCGTCGGTGAAGAAGATGTTCCCCGGCGGCGGCGTGAAGCTCTTCCACATGGCCGGCCACAGGAAGTTGGCGCGCAGGCGCAGCAGCAGGTCGAAGACGTGCGCGTAGAACTCGCGGTCCAGCGGCCAGCGCGTGGCGTTGTGCCGCCGCGCCCACCACTGGTTGAGCGCCGGCTCCTCGTCGTTTATGAAGAGGCCGCGGTACCGGACCGACGGCTCGCCGTGGACCGTGGTTTTGGGGAGCGCGTAGATGTGCGTGTGCCTCTGGGCTGGGACGTCGGCGAACCAGTGGTAGCTACAGCCCCGCGGTTGCCGTTCCGTTAATCCATCCCTCCTTCCATGGTTTCTCCATCTTTGGCGTACCGAACCCCCAGGAAAACGGATACGTACGGTGACATTCCACACTGCTCGGAAAGCGTGTAAACACCAAAAATAGTGCCCCGTTTATCGCTGCCAGCAATGACCAGTGCATTGTCGACGCTAGGCAGCGGGTTTCGCACCACGCTAGTTTTGAAGGACTCCCACTTGTCCTCGACGTCGGCCAAGCTAATGGCGTTGCTCGATGTGATCTGGCGGATCAGTGACGAGTTGACAGAGCCGACAATGATAGCGGCCCCGACGTTTCCCGGGATCGAGGCATTGGCCGCCGTCACTGCCGTCAACTGCCGGTTGATGTGACCAGTGATCTGCTCGAGGTCTCTCCACAGGCTCTCCACGGCAATATGTACGCCCTTGAAGTCATCCCGATCGTAGACGATAGCGGCTTCAGCTATATCAAGCCCTGCTCCCGCGGCACCGTTGCTTGTTCCCTGGAACGTAACAATCTCTTCCTCGAGGAGCGCAAAACATTGAAGGGAAAGGAGGCTCGCGGCCAAAGACGCCGCCAGTAAGAGGGCTACCATTATGGCACCAAGTATGTAGGAGCAGCCAGTGCCTCCAAAATCGGTGGAGCGCTACTGGCCTCGGCTGCCTAACGATCCATACATAAGTACTCGATGAGTCTACATCATGGGCAAGCTCCCGGGCCAACAGCCGGCACCAGTGGAGTTCGGATGAATGCCCCTCAGATGCTATGGCCCATTGGGCGGGGTGTAGCAGGAGGATCCCAGGGAGCTGGGGAGCGGCCTAGCATTCAGCCTAAGTTAAAAAAAAAAATGGCAGGCGGGCGCTATACGCACAGTATCCGTGGCAGCTTGGCGCCTTGGAGTGCCTCGTTGCGTAATGGCGTGTGTGTAATTTAGTAGAAACACGAATCCAATCTCGTTGCTAGAGCCTCACAAGCTACACTAATGGCAGATCGACAACGACAACCCCATGCCCCCATTTTTCTGTCTTTTGTCACCCAACCCAGCGACGACGACAACCCCAATGCCTCCCCATTTTTCCGTCCTTTGTCACGCATTTTACAGCTTGGTCTTGGCCCAGGCGCCAGCCTCGTTGGAGAAGATGTCAAAGTAGGAGGTGTGCGCTTGCGGGTCAAACCGTCCCGCAGTGTTACACACTGTATCGCCACTAAGGCACCACGACCTCAGGACGCTGGAGAAGCGGTTGAGGCCCTGGAGTTGGGACCCTTCGCGGCGCCACATCTGTTAAAGGATGTGGTTAGTCGATTTTCCAGCGTGACTTGCTGTTAACGCTCGAATAGGGACTGGTCACTTACACCGTTGCCCGACGCGCCAGTGCCCGTGTTGTAAACCTGGTTGGCGGTGTGGCGGACATCGCCAAAGAGGAGAGCAGCCGCAACTATTTATCACATGTCAACACTTCGATCAGTTTCACCTTTGAGGCTAAGCAACGTCGGGGATGGCCCCTCACTCTTGTTGCCCGGCGAGGTGGCAGGGTTCAGGCCCGCGCTAGGAGGCTGCGTGCAGTCCTGGAGTCTGGCGCCGCCTCCACCGAGGATGTCGCCAACGACCTGGGCTCCCTGTACGACGACATCGCTGTCAGTTATATCCTAACGAAAAAGCAAGACCACGGGCGCCCGGCCACTGACCTGGGAGTATCCGGTCAGGATGAGCTTGGCGTTGGGGCAGCGGGCGGCATAGGCAGTAACCTGGGCGATGCCGTTGGCAACGCCGGTAGACACAGAGGAGCAGTATGGGCTGTAGACGGCGGGGTACATGATGTCCTCGTAGCCGCAGCTGCTGATGCCGCTGCAGACGGCGGAGACGATCTTGGACTGGCGGCCGGGGTACGGCTCAACGCTGCCGCGGGCGATGAAGATGTGGACGGCCTGGCACGGCAGCTGCCTCTCCTCGACGACAGGCGCCGCCAGGGCAGCCGGCAGGACGGCGAGGGCTGTAGCGAAGGCGGGCTTGAAGAGCATCTTGGATCAGGCGGCGTGGCTAGAGGTCGAGACTCTGCTCCTCTTGGTTGTTCTCTTTTAGCTGGAAGTGATTCTCCCGATGGTGTCCTGGTTCTCACGAAACAACAGACCTGAGAAATCAGGTCCTGTCCCTCTCTTTATATACCTACCCAGATACGCATGACGGGCCGACTACCTCCTACACACAGGCCAGTATTCCCATCCCCATATCGACCCCTCTACCGCCTCCGGGCTTTCTCAAAACTCCGGCAGCCGGCGGTTTGGCATGTGCCATCTAGACAAAAGCCCGCTTCCCCGCAAAGAAGAGCCGTCGGCCGGATTGTGGAGAGGCGGGGACGAAAGAGGTGCTCGATATAGAAGGAAGTGGACTTTCTTGGCCGAACAAACCAGGGATCAAAAAGGGCCGAGGATGGTCCTTGAAGAACGGGCCCACGGCGTCCGTCGGAGCCATGGATCAAACAAGAAGGTCGATGTCGACGTCGTCGGCTACGCGAACCGTCGTGGGCGGCGTGCTCCAGAAGATTCGGCAGTGCTGTTGCTTCCCCAGATTTCCCCGGATTTTCAGCTGGCCCCCGCGTAGCGGCGACGTTGCAAGCGGGTCGCGCGTATCGACGATGCAGGTGGTTGACGTGCTCCGACAGCAGGCCCGTCACGCGGGGAAAGAGGCCTGCTGGCTTCAATGGTTGGAGAAATGATCCCGAGAACCCCGCTCGGTTGAAGACAACAACAACGCTGCAACATCATGTCCAGACCACGATGGGCATCACACGCGCATGTAAGGCCGAAGTTTTCCCAGCAGGCTGGTCGTGCTCGGAACGGGCTCGAGCGCTTTCCAAGAAGGGGTGCTGACCGTGGTGGGGTGGGACCGTGGTACATATGTACATCACGAAAATGACGTATACACCCGCATCTTGAAGGCCATCACACACTCTCCAAGTATCGAATAGAGGCAGAGAACAAATAAAGCAATCTGCAGGGTAACTTCCCAGCGAAACCCTACTGCTTTGAGCGGCCAGTTGCGCTTCTCTGAAAAGCACAGAAGCAATGGATGCCAGGGGAAGGCCGTTAACCTTTTTTGAACATCGGCAGGGGGATGGTGAGCCACCGACGCCACAACTTTAATTGCGGCAGGCAAACGGTCTTGGCTGTGTTGCCAGTTTCGTTTAGGTAAACAGTGCCTAAGCGGGAGGCCCTAGTCAGACCGGTGAAAACTGGAGGCGGCTCTCGGTCAGTGTCCGACAGCCGGCGCCACTGTGCTCCCTGATTTAGACTTCCGTCAAATACCCTGGTCTGGCAGGAAAGCGACACATTCACCTTGCCAAATTTCCTGACCGACGGGACGGGAGTCTCGAGCAAATTTATCAGGCTCCGTCCGGTCTTGTCATCGGTGACTGCAACGCTAGGCCGAAGGATGCTTGGAAAGAGCCGCACCTGCAGCCCTCCCGCGCCGCCCTCGTGGGGGTTCTCACAGACACCAGACGTGATGTCTGCTTGTCTATTAGTTCAGCACTTACCTTTGCCTACGGCACTTAGGTAGGCCTTCCGTCAGAGGTTCTGGCCTGGCCGATTGTGCGGCTCCAGACCAGCCGGGCCGCCTTCTCCACCGGTCTCCCCCCATGGATGTCCCTGGCTACCAGTTCCTGGGCGCCCGTGCCGGGATCGGGGAGGGGCCGCTGATGGCGGATGTCGGGACGGCGTACGAACCCAGTCCCAAAAAATTTCGCCCGATGTTTATCACTTTTTCCTTTTGTGCACTTCACCGCCACTCTTGCCGCTCTTGGCTTGGTCATATAATTTCCGCCATCGGGCCGCCAGCCATCATAATGACCGTATGTATGACCGTCGCCGCCAGATGGCTTGGGCCGGATCGCTTGTGTCCCGAACCCTGCTGCACAGTCTGTTGGCAGCTTCCACCGTTCCTTGTCCCTTGCTTGCCCTTGCACACAGGGGTCCGGACGACTTCAGCCCCGCCGGGGTCTCTGCAAGATGTCCGTAATCGATACTACATGGGCCGTCGATGGGCAAGGAGGCCTTCCCTTGGGCGCCGCCTCGTAGGGCGCTGTCGAAACGGGAGTGGTCAAGAGTGAATGCCTTTCGACCCAGTCCAGGGCCATGGATGTACGGATTGGTCATTAGATCCGCTCCTTACTTCAATTTTCCTAGCCGGTGGGTCTATCTGTGGTCTGGCACGGCCGCTTGGCGACGGTCAAACTGCCTGCGAGGACGGCCGTCGGTCTGGACGGGAGCCGCCGGTTCAGGTTCGGGCTTGCTCGCGGCTGCCCTGGCCGATAAAGGAATACTGCGTCCCGTTCGCGCCTGCCATTTTTTTTTTGTTGGGAATGGAGCTCCTCAATCCGCCAGTCCCGAACTTGTTTCCACTCCAAGTCCCTCCTTTCGTTCGAGATCAGTCAGACGTCATAGCACTCCAGCAAGCGCCCCGGACGGCCTGCTCTTGACATCTATCTGGCATCCGTCAGAGCGGAAGCCCCCATTGTGTGATCTGCCAGCAATCCACCTCACTCAGTTTTTCACCGACTATCTTCTTTGCACTTCTGCTTGTCGGCGTACCATAACGGCAATCTATCGCCATGGGCGCGCGCTCGCTAGCTGCTAGGGCCTTTGGTGCCAGGGCCGCTGGTGGCTCCGAGAAGAACGACAGCAAATCCAGAGCCAGAAACCAGGCTGCAGCGGCTATCTCGCCGTTGGACCCCTATTTCGAGGAGGATCCTACTGTGAAGGAGTGGCTCCTCGAGCATCGACCCACGGCGGCCGGGGTGGCTCGCTACTTCAAGAGCCTTTTCCCTTTCATCCAATGGATCGGACGCTACAACCTCCGCTGGCTGGCCGGAGATGTCATCGGGGGTATCACACTTGGCTTCGTTGTCGTACCCCAGGCAATGGCCTACGCCATGCTTGCTGGTCTCCGGCCCGAGTTCGGCCTCTATACCTCCTTCACCGGCGCCTCCCTGTACTGGCTCTTCGGCACCTCCAAAGACATTGCCATCGGTGCCACGGCTGTCATCTCGCTGCTGGTCGGCCGCATCGTCGCAAAGGTTGAGACCGAGATGCCCGGCATCGCTCCCGAGCAGACGTCCAAGACGGTCTCGTTCCTCGCCGGCCTCGCTCTGCTCGTCTTTGGCCTCCTGCGCCTGGACTGGCTCATTGAGCTCATCCCCCACGTTGCCATCGCCGCTTTCGTCACCGGCGCTGCCATCACCATTTCCTTGAGCCAGCTGCCCGCTGTTTTGGGCATCACCGGTGTTAACACCAAGGACGCGCCGTACAAGGTTCTTGTTGCTACCTGCAAGGCTCTACCCAGAACAACAGTCGACGCTGCCGTCGGTCTGTCAGCGCTATTTCTGCTGCAGCTCATCAAGTCTTTCTGTGCCCGCATGAGCGAGAGGCAGACGCACCGGTCCAAACTGTGGGCTACCATCTCGTCTATCCGCATGACGTTTGTGATCCTGCTCTACACCCTCATCAGCTTCATCGTCAACCGGGATCTCTCTGCCAAAGAGGCCAGGTTTCGCATTCTTGGCCCCGTGCCCACAGGTGTGTGACGAATGTCACCCCTCTTGTGCAAAAAAGGACTCTTGCGGAAACTGTGAACCAGATGGTGATCAAGGCTGACTTTTAGAACGAACCCCTGTCTAGGCTTCTCGGCCGCCGGTGTGCCGTCGATGGACACCGATCTCGTTAAAATTGTTGCCCCTGAGCTCCCTGCTCTTCTTATAGTCTTGATTATCGAGCACATCGCGATCGGCAAGTCCTTCGGGCGCATCAACAACTACACTGTTGTACCTTCGCAGGAGATTATTTCCATAAGCGCCGCAAACATGCTTGGCCCTTTCCTTGGAGGCTATGCGGCAACGGGCTCGTTCAGTGGGACCGCAGTGCTCTCCAAAGCCGGCGTCAGAACTCCCCTGGCCGGCTTGTTCAACGGCCTCATTATCCTGCTCGCCCTATATGCTCTCACTTCTGTTTTCTTCTTCATACCACTTGCAGCTCTCTCTGGTCTCATCATCCACGCCGTCCTCAACTTGATCACCCGACCGTCCACCATTTCAAAGTACTGGAAGGTTGCACCAATAGACGTTCTCATCTTTGTCACCGGTGTTTTGTTGTCAATGTTCGAGTCGCTCGAGTTTGGCATCTACGCGACCGTCGGGATCTCCTTGATCGTCATCCTGCTCAGGATGGCCAAGTCTCAGGGTCGATTTCTTGGGCGACTTAGGGTCCAGGTGCACTCGGAGGCACCTACCACTAATCCCGGTGCCGGTCATTACGGGTCCCTTCTGGACATGCACCACCACCACCACCGCCTCCCCCGGGCCGCCGACGGTGTCGCACGACCGGGGGATATGCAATCACGCGAAGTTTTTCTGTCGATTGACCGCAAGGATGGCTCCAACCCCGCTGTAGATGTGAGCGAGGCGTACCCAGGCGTCTTCATCTACCGATTCACCGAGGGCTTCAATTACATCAACCAGGCCCAGTATCTGGATCACCTGGTGACCCATATCACCTCCCATACGCGCCAGACAGATGCCGACGGCTACAAGCATCCAGGTGTATGCTGCCTCCTGATCCCTTGCAAATACTATGTAGACTTCAGACTAACGATTCTGGGCGGTAAATAGGACCGTCCCTGGAACATGCCGGCACCGAAGAATGACGTCTTGGCAGAAGAGGAGAGCGAGCGCCTGCCAGCACTCCTTGCCGTCGTTCTCGACCTTAGCACGGTCAACGAGGTGGATACGACGGCCGTGGAAGCTCTCGAAGACGTGCGCGCCCAATTAAGTCGCTGGGCTGCGCCGGGGGTGGTTGAGTGGCACTTGGCCGGCGTCCACAGCCGCTGGACCCGTCGGGCGCTGGCCGCCGTTGGGTTTGGGCTTCCGCATGCTGAGAGCCCGAAAAGCACGACCCCTGGCTCCTGGATGCCGGCATTTGACGTGGCCGCAACGACCACCTCTGCGAACACGGGCCTCCGCAAGCTCCAGTTCTCGGCGGTATCCTCCAACGTCACATTGTTCGGGGCGGAGCCTCCGGGAGTGGACATTGCCGACACTAGGGAGCACCTAGACCTCGAGTCTGGAGAGGAGGGGACGACTGCTGTGCCCGCAAAGGAGTCTGGTGCTGCTGTACGAGAGCAGCACCACGATATACCGCCCAACCACTTGCCATGTAAAAAGACGCTGGCCCCAATATTTGGCGTTGAGAGGCCATTCTTCCACGTTGACCTCGCGTCTGCCGTGTCGAGCGCGGTAGAAGGCGCGCGTCGGCGAGACAGGGTTTGATTTGGGCGACCCGCTGGCGAGTAGGGCCCCAAGTGTGGCTTGAGAAAAGTTTGCTGTTTCCCAGTTGGCGAAGCTGTACAATATATTAGCGCATGATGTTTAGCTGGCGTTGGAACGGGATTACAATATGACGATGAGATAAAACGGGATCCAAGGGATAAACCTAGATTGACCAGTTGAATCGATAACCAGTCAGCCTGTAACTGGTTAGTTTAAACCGGGCACCTCTTTCCCTCCTGTCCCGTCGACGATGTTTCCGTCCGCCCAGATCATCCTTGATCGGATCAAGTCAACTTAATTCGGCCTACCTCGAGGTCAGATGCGGCGATGACGTCACGGAAAACCAACCGCCCGAGCATCACGGACGCCTGCCTCGGCCGATGAGAACAGACGGCCAACGGCTCCATCAGCGAACTCCGGCCGTAATGCTAATTTGGACGCCCAGACTTCCTATTACCAACCTCAAACATTTCAACGGCGTGCTGACGCCATCTCAAACCACGCCTTTATCAATCTACCCAACACCAAAAAAAGAACCAGCGCTAAATAAGGCTCGAAAAAGAAAGCACGCCGGCTCAAAAGCGAGCCGCACTACACACGCTTCTTGGCCATCCACTCGGAAAACAGGTCGGCGTAGTCCTCGGGACCGTACGGCTGCGTGGCCTCGGCCAAAAAATTCTTCTTCCTGTGGACCTTAAGGCCCAGGTCGCCGACGAGCCAGTCGATGTAGGGGAGGGCGTCAAAGACGAAGTCGGGGAACTTGTCGCCGTGGCCGGCCGGGTAGCGCCACTTGCCGAAGCGGCTGTTCAGGACGGTCTGGTACTTGAGCGCCTCGATCTCGGCGTCATTGTCGTCGTCGCCCTCGTTCTTGCCCTGGGGCAGGAGGCCGCGGCGGCGGGGCGGCACGACGGACGCGGGCAGGGCGTCGTCAAAGTAGGCCTGGATCCAGAGCGCCTGGGCGTGCGCGATCATGGGCACGTCGAAGTTCATCATGACGCCCGCGAAGGCGACGTCGCGGTGGCGGCGCACCTGGGCGGCGTCGGGCGGCGCGATGTGCCGGTACAGCGCCCACGCGGTCAGCGAGCGGTCCTGGGGCCCGCGCGACACCTCCGCCTCCCCGTCGCCGTTGGCGTGTAGGCCGCCGGACCGCAGCAGCGGCTTGAGCTTGGCGTTCAGGACCGGCTGGTTGCGCAGGCGCGGGAACCGCGTCAGGATCTCGGCGTCGGCGCGGCCCAGGCGCGCGGGCGTGGCGAGCGGCGAGCCGGCCGCGCGGTGCGGCACGCCCAGGCGCGCGTCCACGCCCTCGGGCAGCAGCCTGAAGGCCGGCACGTGCTTCCAGCCCGTCACGCAGCACAGCGCGTCGCTGGGCAGGGCCGTGCCGTCCCCGTCGGCCAGGTGCACTTTTCCGCGCGACAGGCCCTTGAGGTCGGCGATGTGCACGCGCACGGTGCCGTCGCGCACCAGGTCGAAGAAGTCGGTCGGGTAGTTGAGGATGGAGAAGGAGCTGGCGACGAACATGGGGTTGCTCCACGGCTTGAGCTTGGCCAGCTCCGGGTGCGAGTCGAGCTTGTTGAGCGAGATCACGTCGCCGCCCAGGATGCCCCAGAAGGTGTCCACCACGACCCGTCCCATCCAGGTCCCGTGCAGGAGCGAGCGGATGCGCGTGTAGCCGTCGGCGTCGCCCCAGATGCAGGGGCTGAACCAGGTGAGAAGCCGTGTTACTGCATGCGTTTTTTTTTTTTTTTTGTTTCCGTCACATCACGTTACCAAGTAAGCTTGTGTCCTGTCCCCGTTGTCCCGTGTGACGTTTCGGCGCGGGGTGCCGTGTCACTCTCTGATGCTCACGTACCGACGAGTTTCTCAAGCCATTTCTTCAACGGCGTGACGTAAGGAGGGGCCATCCAAGTTGGTCCATGGCCGCTCTCTGAATAAGATATTCGGCGCGAATCATGCGCATCCTAGTCAGTCTTTTTTCGTCCCTTTACAATAACCACGGATCCGGAGCAGCCCCGTCGTGCAGGAGCAGGGAGTCGTCACCTCTGATGATCCAGTCGACCTTGACTCCCTTGCTCGCCGCGGCGTACACGGCGTCCCAGGCCGACTTGGTGCCGCCGAAAACGGTAAAGTTTTTGGCGCTGGAAAGGACGCCCTCGTCTTCCAAGGAGCTCATCCCGTGGAATATCGGATTGCCATAGGTCTCCTGGCCCTCGATGTGCGGCATGAAGGGCTCCGAGGTCATGCCCGTGGCGACCACGAGCCGTCTCGCCAGCATCTTCTTGGTGCCGCCGCCAGCCTCGGCGACGGTGACGGTCAGGAGCCAGCCGCCGTCGTCTTCCTGGTGCTCGGCGGAGACTACGGCCCAGCCGCAGCGGATCTTGTCGGCGATGCCAAACCTCTGGGCATATGCGTTGAGGTACTTGTGGACCACGTGGCCGGGGATGTGCTCACCGGGCTTGACGCCAAAAGTGGCCGTGTCCATGGGGAAATCCGGGTACTCGTAGGTGCCCAGCATGTTGTTTGTCCGGAGCCCGTCAAAGAGGCGATGGGCCGCCCAGACGCCGCCGACGGTAGGGGCGGCATCGAGAACCACCAGCGACCGCTCCGGGTGGAGCTGGAAGGAGGCCTTTGCGGAAGCGAGGCCGGCGAAGCCTGGACGCAATAAGTGCCAGGGCCGTCAGCAATCCGCCGCCGCCTCGGAAACAATACCATTTACACTATCTCCCATATCCCTGTCGAGTTTGGAAGCTCACCTGCGCCAATCACCACCTGGTCTATTTCTTCCATCGTCATCTCTGCAACTACGAAACTGTAAGCGAGGGAGGTGAGGACGGACGGGAGCTTTCTCTTGAACGTTGCTCAGGTCGAAACGATGCTTTCGGGTTTTATGAAGGGTCGGGGGGAGCACCTGTGCTCGGCCACGAGACACTGAACAAGATATCGACGTGGTCGATGCCACCTCACCCCTTCATGATTGTGTCGCACCGGGTGAGTTAAAGACCGTAAGGGTTCGACTGGCGGCGGGGCACGGAGCGATCGCGGCGGATGACGGTACAGTAGCATTCGACAAGACTCAGGGGTTTCGCCAAGGGCAAGGCGGGGCGCGCGCCCGGACTCGATGTGGGTTTTCCCACGAGTCTCCAGTACTGCGCCGGCCGACCGGTGGGCCTTTTTCCTGGGCCAGATTCGCCAGGGATGGTGACGGCGTGGCCTGAAGGGGAAGTTGATTTGGGCTGGGTCACTCGTAAAGAGAGGAGAGTCACGGCGCCGTCGGCTAATGTCTCACGGCTGGCGGTGGGTTAGCCACACACACGCACACATCATTATCCTCATGGAATGGAGTGTGGGGTGGAAACTCCCTATACGACTGATCTGTATGCTCGCTTATGATAAGATCCCCGCGGATATTCCGTTAGACGACCACGGCGGCCCGTCCTTCGAGGTGTCCATGTTGCAGCCGGGTACCTGTCATCTGCAGTACTTTGCACCTTCTTTTCTCACGACTTTGGAGTCCCCGTTTTTTTATTTTCGTGCAGTTCGGTAAAAGATTCTTATCCAATTTCTCCATCCCAACCTTCTTTCCTGTTTGGTTTTCTATCATTGTATTGCATGAAGCAACAGGGCCCCGCAGGTGGAGCAGGGTCTCATGCGTACCTATTTTGATCAGCGCTGGCAGGGTGTTGCCAAGTTAAACGTGGGGTTGGACTTCTATAATTAACGTATCGCCAGAATACAAGCAAACGGTCGTGTCGGGCCGGGGAAACCAAAAAAGAGATTAATATCTCGGGCCGTCAACGCTCTACTCACTATTTCTTTCGGGGTTACAGTCGCCCATTACCAGCCGTCATTTAGCCACCTACGATTAGTGTCGGCTTCCAAACTGCACGTGGTTTTCTTCCTCCCCGCTCTCTATCTCTTGAGCTCTTCTTCTTTAGTTTTTCTTTTCCAACACGTTAAAATGCACTTCCCAACTACCGTCTGCCTGGCCCTAGCTGCCCTCACCGCCGCCGCGCCCCTGCCTCGCAATGTCAGGACCATGAAGCCGATCCCGAAGCAGGTCAATGCCGGGATGCTCTGGTTCCCCGGCTCTCCCGGCAACAAATACGTTATCGACGATGCTATCGGCAAGATTTTCGGTTGAAGCGGGTTGCCGCCGAGGGGCCCATCGACGGCTCCAGCGAGCCAGTCAATCCGTGTCGTGTCAGCTTTTACTTTTCCTACGTCAACTTCACTTAAGCGGGTTTCAGCATTGGTCAGCGGGCAGCGTTGTTTTTTTTTTTTTTTTTTTTTTTTTTTTTTTTTCCTTTTTTTTTTTTTTTTTTGGGCGGATTCGAGTTCGCTGATATACCTTGTCTACATGTCAATATTTCGTTGGGTACCCAACATTNGTATTTCTTCTCTCACTTTTCTGTATCATCGGTTTTTTTTTTTTTTTTTTTTTTTATCTCACTCTTTTTTTGTCTGCTTTTGGCCATGTGGGAAACGGCCCGGAAATGACAGGAGAGAGGATATAAGATACGGAGGAATGGGAATACCAGGAACCCATGGACCAGAAGGTCCCAAGTACCCCAAAGATGGGGAAGTATATATTAAGCGCAGTGCAGTCTCGACAGAGATATCCCCAGAAAGGGAGCCAACCAATCATGATCTATCCACCCTGCAAGAGTGTCACGGTTGTTTATCTGCAGCCCGGCACCAAGGCCACGAAATCGCGTTCAGTCAAGCATGTCCTCGTTTGCTGCTGGGTTACAAGGTTCCTGGGATTGGCAACGTTAGTTATTTTCGTGGACCCTTTCCTAATTCAGCCATGTGCCCACATACATTCTCCCACATAGAAACCATACCCGAAGCAATGTATTTTTTGCCACTCCCACTTTTTAAATGCTTGGCTCGCACTAGAAACTTGCACCTCGCGATAGGTAATTCCCTAGCAGGTCAGCGGGTTAACCGACGTAACGTTCACATTCCCGAGCTTCCTAATCGAGCAACAACTGCGGCAGCAGCCCACTGTCATTGCAGGATCCTCCTCCCCTTTCATGTCCGGGATTGGACGGGCACAATGACTCGCGAACCAGCCCCATCAGCGGTTGGGTCCGGCGTCGTTTTCGCGACGGGCCGACGGGTGCCAAAAACAAACTTATACAAAAAAGGAAGTATCATTTCCATGTTATGGGCCAAAGCCGGCCGTGAGGCGAACGTTAAATGCCGATTGATGCGTGTGTGGTTGGCTGGCGGGAAAGTACACCTACACGCGTTTAGCCCGCGGGCATGGGACCAAGCGATCGGTGCCGAGGATTGCTGGAGAGATGCGATCTCTGTTGGTGAAATCAGGAGAACGATCGGCCATATGCGGGCAGGAAATCATAGAGTCACATCGCTTTAGCAACCCGGATCCTCCTATGGTGAGCCTGGATGGAGTCTTGGAGGAAGCATGTTCCTACACTGCACTGTACCTACAACCAAAGGCCAGCAAATGCGCCGCATCAACGCGGGCCCCTTGCCGTGATCGGATACCACTTTCGTCGGATCCATCGCCACAAATACCCGCATCTCGGCGTGACCCCGGCCCAGAATCTCCTTCACGCTGGATGTGGCACAATCACGTATGGTTCGCGAGTCCCTTTGCCGCACCTAACGTATGTCACCTCGGATCTGTGTGGCTTTTAAAGCGGCATCGTCCCCGCGGATTCCTCCTCCTCCCCGGACGTCGAGAAGCAACGCCGATGCCGCGTTCCCACTCCCTGTCTCCACACCGCCTACACACTAAGATCGCGGTTCAAGTTCCGTGGCCGGGCCGCTGCGTGCGCGAGTCCTTCCGTTCCCGCGGCTTCCTCCCCTCGGCCGAATTTTCTGCCGCCCTGTCCAGAGCTCCTGCCGTCTCCGTTTGGCGACACGGAACACAAGCGGTTCCGTTCACTGTCCTTCCTTCTCTCCCCGAAGGTCCAGACCTACCTAGGTAGGTAGTCAACAAGCTTCTCCAATCGCAAACAGCCGTCCGGCTGTGCTTGACGGACTTCTGAGAGAAATCTGACGACAGGCTCAGAGACGTCCGGTGCACCTACCCAGCCGCAGCGGCACACCTTGATTCCCTGAATATTTGGTGCCAGCGACTCACCGCTATACCTCCGTGCCTCCACCGGCGAACGCCGAAGCACGCCTGGATCTACCTCCCTTCTAGACGGGCCTCCCCTCGGTTGCTCAGATCAGCAGGAGCCAACCCAGCCGGGGGCAGGGCAAGATGAGTGCCTTCGTGACCGAGAACTTTGTCCTGCTAGGTATCGGCCTGTTGGTCATAGCGCTCCGCCTCTATGCGCGGGTCTCAGCCGTCGGCATCACCAAGCTGCAGGCTGATGACTACCTCATGGTGGCCGCCGCAGTGCGTCCCTGTCCCCTGTTGCGCCTCTTCTCTGAGGAGGCTACCTCTTCTGAAATAGGTACCCAATTGCTAACTTGGCTGCACCTTCCCATCTAGGTGGTGTATTCTGCCGAAGCGTATTTGGCATATTCTGTCGGCGCCTTTTGGCGGGGCCTAGCCAATAATGGAATGACCAACGAGCAGAGGGCCGCGGCGGTGCCCGGGAGTGAAGAGTGGTGGCTCAGGTGAGCTTGCGGCGCACACCGAGTAGAGAAAACGAGACCAGCAACCTAACCAGTGATTGACCTGGTCCGCCATCAGGGTAAATGGCTCCAAGACGCAAGTTGCAGGTAGGAACCTCGCCAGCTCTCCTTAACGCTGATGTGTGCTCACGAAAAGCCGGCCCTTTTCGGTTGCTAACCACGCCCTGCCCTTTCCCATCAGGATGGTCGACCTACACGCTACTTCTCTGGCTCCTCAAGGCTTCCATGTGTGCCTTTTACCTGCGTCTCACCGCAGGCCTTGCCCACTTCAAGATCCGTGTCCAGATCGGCTTCGGCTTGATTTTGTCCACCTGGCTGGTCGTCTTCTTTTCCATCATGTTCGGCTGCATTCCATTCGAAAAGAACTGGCAGATATATCCGGATCCCGGAAGTGAGTGTCTACCCGGAACCGCCATCATACTTGTCCTGGTGCTATGCCGTTAGACCAGGCAGCCGTAAAGCTAACATGGAGTGCTGCTACGCAGATCTTTGCCAGCCCGCCATCTCCAAGATTAATGTCCTCGTCACCGTTGTGCTCAACGTCATGACGGACATGTACCTTCTCACCATACCCCTCCCGATGCTTTGGCAGGCCTCACTCAAGCCAGCGAAAAAGGCCGGCCTCATGGTGCTGTTTGGCATGGGCTTGTTTGTCACATTCGCTGGCATTCTTAGATGCGTCTTGATCATCACAGTAAGTGAAACAGACTGCGTGATACAACAGCACATCGTACAGACGCATCTCTCAAAATCATGGATCTCGCCCGCTTGCGCCGGTTGCCGATCTACTAACGCACGCGGCCACGTCGATAGGATCCCATCAACGGTGCCCAGCAGGCCGGTTCCTGGGCCGTGCGCGAAACCTTTGTGGCAGTCATCACATCGAACATCCCTATGATCTTCTCCGTTATCAAGCGTTTCACAGGGGGTATCTTTACTAGCATCAGGTCGATCACCAGATCCGGTGGCACGTCACGGTGGCCTCAGGGGGGCTCCAACGGCATGATCGCCGGCAACAACGTCAACGATGTTCCACTCAACAACCGCCGCGGCGCGCGCTCCGTGCACCCACTGCCTACGGCCAACGAGAGCGAGGAATCCATTTACAACCGCGCTCGCCATGAGGCCGAAGCTGCCGCCAATCTACCTCACGTGATGGGGCAGGCAGCCCGGGACGACGTGAAATATGAGCGTACGAGCGGCGGGTCGGCGAGCGAGAGTAGCAGCATAGCGGGCAGAGTACTGCCAACAGGTCGGATTAGGAAAGACACCGAAGTGACAGTGCACATCAGCGAAGATGACAAGGTAGGCCGTGAAGGACAAAATATTACGGGCAGCTTCCCGAGCTTTCCCAACGATTTGGAAAAGGTCGAACAAGGGGACGGACCCAGTGTTGTCAGGAGCAAATCCCAGCTGAGTGGCAGACGCAGGTCTAATGCGCCTGGCGGTCGTATCTAGACATGGGATCTTTTTTAATGTGCTTTATATCTGGGCGGCGATTCATTGCTTAGGAAACATGGCAAAGCCCAGTGCTGTATATATTTTACGATAGTCGCGGCCGCGCGAGCGACTCGAGAACATAGGGCAGTGAGCCTCTATGCTTAATGGGTAATATTGGGTTTGGAATCTAAAAGAAACAGTGGTTACCGGTGGACTTGGTTCGCGTCGATGGAAGATTTTTCCTGATGCCTTGTTTTTTTTTTTTTTTTTTTTTTTTTTTTTTTTTTTTTTTTTTTNTTTTTTTTTTTGCCCAGCCCAGCATCGCCTGACGCGCTAGAAGAGGCATCCGGACTGAGAAGGGAGCTAAAATCAACGGCCACGACGCTGACCGACAGGTGCAATCCTGCAGTCATATCCTCACCGAAGTCATTTGATGCCAAATAAAACCAAAATGGCAGTCACGCCGCGAATAGAATAAGGTACTCGGTGGCGGCACAGCAGCAATACGGGCCCGGGTGCTGAAGCCCAACCCGCTAAAAGAAGGGAGACTTGCGGGGGGATTCGGGAAAAGTCGCCAAAGTCCTGCGCAGGACAAGGCAGGGGTTCGCTGGAGTCCTTAGGTGGCGCGGTGAAAGTCCTGCCTTAGGTGGGCTTCGCTGGCACCCCGCGCGTGCCTGTCGAATCATATAAGAGGGAGCGTGATGAGTCATCAGCATGTGGACTGGCGCACCAATAGGAGAGCGCGCAGGTGTGATAAGTCAGCAAGGGCGCACCAATGGAAGGGCGCAGGAGGGCGTAACAATCTCGACAGATGAGTCGGCGCGCGTTCGACAGGATCGAGACAATGCGCCGTTGCGCAATCCGATGCACATCCGGCCTCGACGTGTCGCGCATCCCCAGGCGATGCTCACGGGAAAAAGGAAGACACGTGGATGCGCATACCTAGGGCACGCAACAAACCCTTGCTGGAAGCAGGGAACGATCCCGCTAAAATCTGTGCGCAATTTCGCACCCACCGAAGGCTTCACCCTCATGAGAAACCCCATCATGAAAAGCGAAGGCCAGTCAGGGGGTGGAAAGATGGAGAATCGGAACCCCAGGCAGCGACCGAGCTCCTTATTCGCTTGCTGGGGCTTCCAAGACAGGCTGGGACCCACAGGCCGTAGCTGCTGCTGCCTGGCAGCCAATCCGACCGACGGGACGATCGACTCATACCGACCTGCACGAACTGAGTTTTTGAGCCGCCTGCAGTCAGTTGCGTGTTCTGCTGACTTCGCGCCAGGGCGGTGCTCCCCACTGCCCTGCACGGACCAGGCCATCCGGGCCTCGCTGTTGGTGCTTCGCTGCCTGGCACCCGAACTGACGACGCTTCCCCGGGACGAAAAAAATTGGCCCGGGCGGAAATGCACGAGGGCCAACGCGTCGAGTCGAGTCGACGCGGCGGAACAAAGAACGAAAAAAATTCAATTCAAACCCCGCGCCTTATCCAACGGCGAGGTGCCGCCAATCCATCCGCTGGCCCAAGCGAAAATAACGCCGTTAACCTCTTGGAACGCCTGCCTCAATTGGCCCCGAAACACAGAAACCCTGACCCAACAGCGTGCGCCGCTGCGTTATTAACCCACCAACCCCAGTCTCAAACCCCTCGAGCGACGATCATCACCGCCTGGAAGAAACGTGTCTCACTGCGTAATGGACTGGGTAGGCGGTTGAAAGAGCGACGTTAGCGGGACCGACCAGAAAGTGCGCGGGTGGAGAATGCTGGCATGGTATTACTTACGCTGTGAGTCCATCTTCTCCCGCCCCTGCATGTACCTCTCCTCCTCATCGTGGAGGCCGTCGCTGCACCCGCACGAGCAGAAACGCAGCCCCGCGCTGAGTGGCGCCAGCTCCGGGGTCGCCAGCCGCTCGATCGTCGGCGTCCTGGGCGGGGCGTGGTGATGGCGGTGGTGGTGCGACCCCCTGCTCCTGGTAGACGACGGCTCGTGCGCCGGCGCCTCCGACGTGGTTCTTGATCCCCCCGACACCCGCGAGCTCTTTTCCTTCTCGTCTCTCCTTCTCCTGCTGCTGCTGCTGCTCGATGGCTTGTCGTCTTCCCCGGACCGGTGGCTGTGCGAGGTTGTGCTGCCGCTGGTGATTCGCCGTGTCGCCGACGTTCGTGGCTGGATCCGGTAAGGGTCGTCTTCGCGGAGGCTCCCGGCCTCATAAACGTAGTGGCCGGTCTCTTCGGAGTAGCCGTGCTGCATGCGCATGGGGGCGTGCTGTCCCGATTCTCTGTGCCCATCCCATTCCCAAGTGGTGGGTGTGGATGTGGGCTGGTAGTCGGTCGCTACCGACCAGTCCTGGTACGAGTAGCCCGAGTATGCCATCGTGACCGAGGGTTCGATGGTGGAAGCGGGCGGATGCCAGACGGAAACCCCTCTTTCTTGACGTTGCGAGTGCAATATCTGCTGCCGAAGGCGGCTTGGTCTGGGAGGCGGGACGAGTGGACAGAGGAAAGAAGGCAAAGCGTGGTTCAAAGTATTGGGCAGGAGTCTGCTTGATGTTTCTGAGAGGCTTTTATGAAGGAATTGGATGGTTTTGGTGAGCTTTTGATGGATTTTCTTTTGGTATGAAGAAGAAGAGGAAGAAGGGGGAGACGAGGACATGTCGGGAGGAGCGAGCTGGCCGTTTTATGGCCCTGCCTCCTTGCGGACTGGGTTGGCCAATAATGTGGGGTCAAGTCCCGTGGCGGCCGCCTGCTTCCCCCGACACCCTGGCCCCTCCCATCCTACCTCACTGCCTCCCTTGCCCCCCTCCTACTTTTTCTCCTCCCATGTCACCACCTGGGCCCGGCATCATTGTGTCACGTTGCCGATACATCCATTGGCCCCCATTATCCTTCACGCCCACCCAGCCACCCTCATTGATGCCTTGACATCATTATGGTCTCGTCGTCTCAGCTGCCATTGCAGCCTGTCAACCAAGTATCGCCATGCCTTACTTCTCCTTTCGATTGGATCCCGTCAACGTCGATGCCTCGTGCTGCCTACCCGGCTCCGTCCAACACTTTGTGCATCGGGTTCGACGGGCCATGCGTCGTGATACTACGAGGCCGGCACGGATCACACCTTCTGCGTTGGTATCTGCCCTCGCCGGTGGCACCGGTCGGTGCACAGCACCCGCCCTACATTGGTGTCACAGGGGCGCCTGATTTCCTCATGTATCGCTCCTGCGGTGCCAACAAGCACAAGGCTTCCTGCCGCTCTACTTCTTCTCTCATATGCTGCCTGTCTCCACTTCGCTCATCGGCTGCTGGTCAGCCGCCATTGCACCTTGGCTGTGTTCTCCCCGCAGCACCTCATCTGCATCCCGTTGGCTACGGCATATTCGCACGATGTTCCATCACGTTGTGGTTTACTCCCTGCCCGTCGGTGTCCAAGGGGCGAGCAGCCGTCCAAGCAATCCTTCCAATAGGCATGGCATCCAGGCTAGTCCCTGGCCATCATTCCGCCATCCCCGACAGCCTTGGAGATGAGTTTACCGAAGCACAGCATGGGCATGATCCGACGTAGCTTGCATTGTCAAACCTCGGCATATACCCTGTCTCAGGGCAGGGTAGAAATTGCATCCGGGAAATCGGGGCTGTCGCGGGAGCGGGAATGATGGCTCGCCGAGAAGCGCGGATGGCGAGGCACGCCGTCTGATGGTCTAGGGTGAGGTCTGGGCTTCCCAAGGTGCCTTGCGCCCCGGGGCAAAGGCAGGACAATCAGAGACAAATGATCATGTGCAGGACAGTACGGAAATCCGGGAATTTCTTGCCACAGGATAAACCAATTCTTTGAAATTGCGAAACGTTCCGAGAAAGTACACCGAATGGTGTGCATTTCAAAACCCGCAACCTTGAATGATGAAGGATGGGAGGAGGTCGCCAGAGGTTGGGCGCTGACATAATCATGTGTTGGTGGCCCTCGCTGCTCTCGTGGTGGCCCTGCGGGAGGCCACCGCCCCGTTCCCGTCAATTAAACCCATGGCCCACACGCAATCGTGCGAAACGCCAGCACTACCTGACTCGCACACGCAGGCTGATTTCCTGGGGGACCCCATGACGTGTTATTCTGCTCCTCGGTGAGATATCAATTCCATTTGCTGCGTAAGGATAATTGGGCACTTGCGATGCCCTGTGTTTCAGAGCGCCAAAAGGGACATATGCAACCAACGGCGAAAATATCATTGTCCTCGGCGAAATGGGAGCACAGCCAGCGGAGACAGAGGGAAAGGAAAAAAAAAAAAGAATACATGGAAAGAAACAGGAACTCTACCATAGACCGTGGAAGCATAGCTCTAGGCCAATTCTTGATCCCATCCATCTTCCGCCGCCCCCGTGTCCCTGACGGCAATTGCCAAGGCTTCGCGTGCGCCTACGAACAGACGCGGCTAGGCTGCGGTAGACAAGGAAGCGTCCAGTTTTTTTTTTGTCTTTTCCGTCTTTTTTCGTCATTCTCCTCAATTTCGTCAAATTCCTCATTTTCATCATATTCCTCATTTTCGTCATATTCTCCGTTTTCCTCATATTCTCCATTTCCTCATATTCTCCATTTTCCTCATATTCCTCGTTTTTCTCATCCTTGTCTTTTTTGTCTTTTTGTCTTTTTTTTTTCCTTGGCATTAAAAGCCCGGTAGCCACGTCGATAGGGCAGGTCAGGCTCTGGCATCGAGTCTGCCTATTGAGTGGCTTAGCCGCCTCCAGGAGCGCGAACTGATTGCCGTAGAGGTTCCAAGCATACCAGGCAAGCATAGAGTTCATGGCCGCCGAGGGCTCGGCACTGCTGGTCTTGCCGATGCTGCACGATAAAATCGTAGCCGTCAGCTCGAGATCTACTGGTACCTGATCAACGCGGGCTTTTATCCCGGCCATGACCTGCGGGCTAGACGGCTTCGAGCGAGATTTGTGTCGGCTCAGAATTTGCATGTCTTTGCAGGTAGCTTCGCCATGTCCCCACGTGTGGGAGAGCATCCCCGATGCATCGACGAGCTCGAGGATTGTTGTGTGGATCGGGCGCATCTGTCATAAATGGAGAAGAAAGGTATGTGTCATCAAGGTAGCTACCTACCTATGCATCAGTATTAGCAACGGACTGCATCCTTCCCAACAACGCCACACTTGTCTGCATTGGCCAACCGGAGCCCACCTGCCCAGGTCGCCGATAGCGCCAAAACCACACGCACCAGCTGACAACCCTTGACGGGCGGCATATGCAGCCTCTGGCGGCGTATTGTGCCAAAAAGCGCTGATGATATGCGCCAGCTACATCTGCATCAATGGAGCCGAGCTTTATCTAAAAGCCACATCTCCGTCGGACCCGCTGTTGTCGTGTTGAGGATTCGGTGTGTAGTTTGCTGGATTCGGCGATGGGCGGGTTAGTACCAATGAGTGCTGCCATGAAGCCAAGCTACGGGCTCAAACAAAGGCCAAGGCAGGTTCGCTGTCGTGATCGACAGGCGGCTCCCCGCCCACGCAGGTCTTCGAGCTTTGTCCAATCACAGACAGCAGCCCGCCGGCAGCACTGGTCAGGCCCCACCTCGGGTTACGCTTGGGTGAGCCGACTCCGCCGCCCTCAGTTCATCCCACCACGACTCGGCGCCCTGCCAAAACCGCATCCCTCGACAACCAAAGAAGACGGGAGCGTCTCCAGCCGCGGCTTGCCTCCCTTCTGCCCGCCGTCGCGCCCAGAATCAACCATGGCCTCCAGAGGAGTCTCCCTGCTCAAGTTCGTGGGCACCGTATCGCTCGGTCTCCTGACGGTAAGCAGCTGCTCCCCTCCATGAATCACTCCACTCTCCTCTTTCGCGGGAAAGCACATGCGGCCGGAGCGCTACGTCATTCCCCGCAACACCACCACCACCACCACCACCAAACAAACCCAAACCACGAGCATCATCACCACCACCCACCTACCCCTCGCCCAGCAGCAGCAGCAGCAGCAGTGGCTGACCGCGTCTTCCAAAAACCACCAACACCCCTCCCTTTCTCGCAGGGCCTGTCGTACACGCTGTCGTCCCTGACGGCCCCGGCCCTCCTCACGCTCCCGTCGGCGTCGGCCGCCTCGCGCGGCTTCCGCACGTTGGCCTCGACGGCCCGCACCCGCCTGCGCGCCCTGACCATAGCCTCGTCCGCCTGCTTCGCCCTCGCCTTCCTGGCCTCGCCCCGCTATGGCCGCCACCCGTACCTGCTCTACACCTCTCTCCTGACCGGCCTGTCGGGCGCCGTCGTCTCGGACGACCTGCTGGCCCCTTATCTGGGCCTCGCCACCCCGCCGCGCCGTGCCCGCCCCGCCTCCGCCGCCTCCACCTCCGCCGCCGCCGCTGCTGCCGCCGCCGCCCGCCGTGAACGCGCCGCCCGCGCCCGCATGGAGGCCAGCTACGAGGTTCTGGGATCCGACTCTGCGCAGAGCGACGAGGGCGACGGCGACGACGACGACGACACGGTCGATGACGACACCACCGTCGTCGCCTCGGCCGCCGACGAGGTCAACGGCGAGGAGGTGCGCGGCGACGTCGACAACTTTATAAAGAAGCAGGTCGTGCGCGCCAGCGTCGCCGGTGTCGGCTTCCTGGTCGCCGTCCTCGGCATCTGGGGTGACGGCGCAGTCCGGCCGGCTGTCTACCGCTACTAAAGGGGCCGTGGGTTTTTTTTTGTTCGTGTAAAGGACTGTCCAGAATGGCAGAAATCTTGGTTATATTGCATTCTTTTCCTCTTCGCTCGCCTTCCCTTCAAAACCTGGCCCATCTACCACTGAGGTTAGGAGTATTGTTTTCATCTCTTTATTGTCCCGGATCCACTCCACTCCTGCTTGATCCATACCCACTTCTCTGCTCTGCCGCCGGATTCATGTGGTGCGACGATTGGCAGCAGATAAACGGCCTGGCCTGGCGTGCAGCTCCATCATCCTGTATGCGCCTATTAGTACATCGCGCCAACCCAGGCAGGCGCCTTCTTGCCTATCAGACGAGACAGAATCATGGCCCACATCTATAGACCGGATAAAGGCAACCGCTGTTCTCCACCTGTTCCTTGGTCGCTCCTCTCTTTCAGTTTTTACTCCGGTGGTCGGCCATGTATAGACTTCCACGCCTGCATGCTAACATGTCAGAGAGCGCCGATCCAACCCCACCCAGCTGGCGCCTTGCATGCAGCCAATATCACCCACCTCTTCAGCCCATTTTGACGGCAACGCCTCCAGTCATAACATATACGGTTAGGCATCGACCGAAACAGGCCGACGCATCGACAGGTAGATATTAGATACCCAATGTCATGCAAGGGTTCGCCAAACAACAACCGCCACGTTGGGCAGCAAAACTCAAAGCGCGCCGAGTAAATTCACCCAAACCCCAACCAGCTTGCATGGTTTCCCGGCCATCGACCAGACGAAGCCCGGGGAAGGTCGTCCTGCAGCAGGGGGACAATATTGTGTGGACACATCAGCCCAGCAAGGAGCACGCGAATCAGACATGCAGAAAAGCACAATGTGCCAGCTGGACAGGGCAAGAACCCTTCACTGTCTGTCGTGTTTATTATCCCTCCATCTCTCTCTCGAGGTGGTTCGGTATCCGACAGGAGGGTCAAAAGGGAAACAAGCCTTCGCTTCTGCGCCCTCTATAGCTACCCGCTTTCATACACGCCAGCCTGGAAAATAAAGGACGTACAACAAGACTCATCCGTGCCGCATCTTCGTCTCGTCTTTCATCTCGTACAGATCATTCAAAAACATGCGCCCGACTTTGCCGACGACGCCTCGCTTGGATGGGCTCGCGCGCGCGTGCTCGAGTATGTGCGTGGGGGGTATCCAACAACAACCCAAAAGAAAACGTAACAGCTCTGCCAGCACACTAAACAAAACAAAAGGATGGAGAGGTGGGTGTGGTGGCCTGCGATGTCAGGCAAATCAAACAAAGACAGCATCGCTCGACGACTGCTAATAAAAAAAAATAGATAAAAAACGTAAACGCACACGCAAGGAAATAAGAGCACAGAAAAGGGAGACTACCCACGACGGATCATCATGATCCCGTCAGCTTCTTCCACCAGCTGCTTCTCGGCTGCGCGTCCACAAAGGTTGCGGTGCGCCGGGTCGGCCTGCGCTCGTCGCTGCCATCCGACACACCGCCGCCACTGCCGCCAGCCCGGCGGTCGCGGTCCCGATCCCGATCCCGATCACGATCGTCTTTGCCCTCCTTGCGCCTCCGCCGCCTGGCATCCTCGTCAGCAGCTGCTGCCCCTACGTCATCATACTTGCTTCGTCGGCGATCTGCCCGCCGCGCTGCCCGCCGCGCCTCGTCGTCGTCGTCTGGCGAGGCACTGCCCCTGCCTTCATCCTGGGGTGGTGGTGGTGGCGGCGGTGGGGGCGCGTCCGAGTGGTCCTTGACCCAGGACGACGTGCCAGAGTGCGGCCAGCCGTCCTTGTGTCGGTCATCCGCTTGGTGCGACTTGCTGCGGGGGTAAACGCGCTCCTCCCCGGCGCGGCGCCGGTGTCGAGACTCGGTGCCGCTCTGCGTACGGTCGGCCTCACGGGCTGCGCGCCGCGCCTCGTGCCGCCGTCGACGCTCCTCTTCTTCATCCCGCTCGCTCTCGTGGCGCCGACGCTCGTGGCGAGACACGCCAGCGTCTTCGGCCTGTCGATTGCGCTCGCGTTCTTTGCGCTGCCTCCGGCGCTCCGCACGTTCGGCATCCCTTTGCTGCTCCTCGGCCGCCAGCCGCTCGGCTTCCTCGCGGGCGCGGTCTGCGTGTCTCTTCGCCCGCCGCGCCTCTTTCTCCTCGCGCTTCCGCGCTTCGGCCTCCTTCTCCTCGCGCCGCCGCGATTCAGCTTCCTCCTCCTCCTGCTTCCGGCGACGTCGCGCCTCGTCCTTGGCCGATCGCGGATCCTCCACAACTCTTTCGGTTCGGCGGGATCGACGCGCGGCACGCCTGGCCTCTTCCACATCGGTCACGGCACCTGAAGCGCCCTCGTGGTTCGCCTCGTCATCCGTCATGTACGTGCCGCGCCGCCTGAGCTCGGGACGGGCCGGTGGCGGTTCCGATCGTGGGTTTGACAGGATGCCGCCAAAGAGGCCCGCAAAGCCCTTCTTGGTGTTCGAGCTGCTTCTCTTGGGCGGGGGCGCAGCTTCGTGGCGATCGATCATGACTACGTCATCGTCCCTCGACAGCTGCGTGGAAAATACCGAGTTAGTGAGCCGGTCCGATCCGAAACTTTGTGATACCTGCGCTTGGGTCATCTCTCACCTTTGAGAACCTGTGCCGGCGGCCAGGCTCTGGACCGCGAGCGTCGATGACGAAAACATCATCCTCGTCCGCCGTCCGCACCTTCTTCGGCTTGCTGCTGCTCTTGATGCCCAGAACCTTGGCTGCCTTATCCGTCATCTCGGGCATTTCCTCCTCTGGCGGCGGCGAGACGAGGCCGTTATGCACATCTGCAGAGTGCCGGCGCGACGGCCGACTAGGTCTCTTGTCGCGCGTCGACGCCGACTTGGACAGAGGCGGCGTGCTTTCAAAAACGCTGGCCATGCGCACCTTGGTGGGGCCATCCCTGATGCGCTCGGGTCGCGCCTCCCGGGGTGGCGATCCCTCGGCCGAGCGGTGCTTGGACGAGGACGATCCATACTCCCTCTCCTTCCGCTCGGATCTGGACGAGTGCTTGCGCTCCTCCTTTCGCGGCGCCGCTGCCGCCGCCGCGTTCCACACCCCCCGAGACCCAGAGCCTTCGCGGCTGCCTCTAGGACGCTCCTTTCTGCTCCTATCGTGTGGCGGCGACGACGGGACTTCGGGTACGGCCGGGGGAGGAGGCGGCGCGAGCGGAACGGGAGGCGGCACCGACACGACGGGATCGCCCTTTGAGCGCGACTTGCTGCTCTTCTTGCTTGACTTTTTGGGCGCATCAATGATTTCGACTATTTCATCTTCGTCTTCGTCGGGAAATGTGCCAGGAGCTTGCGATCTTCGATGTCTCCTTGGAGGGACCGGGTCGTCGAGGACCTCGACCCGAGGGGGCTCCTTGTCTCTCTTGGACTTGGACCGAACCTTTCTATCGTCGACTGGCGGCGGAGGCGGCGGCGGCGGCGGAGGGAGCGGTTCTTGCGCGGCCTCTCCGTCGTCTTCGCTCTCCTCAGGCGGATCGTCGACAGGCTGGAACGCCTTCAGGCGGTCTGCGATCTTGCCACCATAGACCTTCTTGGTCTTTGGAAGAATCCTGGATGTCGAGGCGGACGGCGCGTCCTTCCAGATATCGGCGCCACGAGCGTCTTCGGGCACCGCAGCATCTTCTGGAGGCTTGGGTGGCTCAACTGGCTTGACCTTCTTGGATGCGCCCCAGAAGCCGAACGCGTCGGATGACAAGGCGGGCGCCGCGGGCGCTGGGGGCGCTGGGGGAGGCGCTGGGGCCTTGGAGGGTGGTAGGCCACTCAGCAGCTCCTCCACACCCTCGGGCGAAAGGCCAATCAGATGCTTGTCTAGATCATCAAAGAAGTCATCGTCACCCCGGCCCTTGGCCTCGTCGTGGTCTCTCGCCTTGTCCTTGTCCTTGTCCTTGCTCTTGGTTTTATCCTTGGATGATGTCTTGGCGCTTGCTTTCTCGGCATCCTTGGATTTGGACTTGGACGAGCTCTTCTCCTTTTCCTTGTCCTTTTCCTTATCCTTGTCTTTGTCCTTGGACTTGGACTTTTTCTTGGAGTCGGTTCCGATAGCCACAGCGGCCGCCGCTGCAACTGCCGCTGCCGTAGCCGCTGCGGCCGCTTCCGCTTCCGCCTCCTCTCGCTCACGCTCCGCCTCCTCTTCGGCTTGCCGGGCGGCTTCCTCCTCGGCTTCGCGGGCGGCCTCCTCCTCCTCCTCGGCCTTGCGCGCTGCAGCCTCCGCGGCTGCACGAGCCGCCTCCTCCTCGGCTTCTTTCGCTGCTTTCTCCTCAGCCGCCTTCTTCTCGGCTCGCTGTTTCGCCTTGTCGCTGAGCTGAGCGTACTTGGCCTGGTCCCCTTTGGACCACTTCCTCCTGTTATTATCCTTCTTGAGCTGAAGCGCTGCGAGCTCGGCGTCCTCGCGCATGGCCTCCGCCGCTTCGGCGTCCTTTCGCTCCTGCTCTTCCCGCTCCAGCCGCTCTTTTTCCTCAGCCTCGCGCTGGGTTGCCTCTTCGGCTTCGCGCGCCGCTTCTTCGGCCTCGCGGGCAGCGGTCTCCTTCGCCTCACGAGCGGCAGCCTCCTCGGCCTCCTCAGCCTCTCGTTTGGCCCTCTCTTCAGCCTCTTGTGCCTCCTTTTTGAGCCTCTTCTCCTCGGCCCTGTCAGCCCTCTTCTTCTCCTTCTCAAGCCTTTCCAATTCCTTTTGGCTAAGTTTGGGCTCCTTTTTCTTCTTCTCCTTCTCCTTCTCTTTTTCCTTCTCCTTTTCTTTGCTCTTAGACTTGGGCAGACTGCCCCGGGGGTCGTCTTCGTCGAGTTCGCTGTCCGTCGCTTCCCCGCCACCGTCAGGTTCAATAGACAAGAGATCCGTCTCCTCGACCGGAGAGTCCTTGCTGCTGGACTTGCTCTTCTTCTTCTTGGTTGTCGCGTCCTCCCGGGTGTTCTCGGTGGCAGGCTCTTCGGTAACCTCAGGCTTGGGCTCTTCCTTCTTTTTCTTTCGGCTAGTCCCCAGTCCGAAGGCGCCCCATAAGCCGCCGCCGCTGCTTGCGGACTCCACTTCCTTGGCCTCTTCCTGGATGGTCTCCTCCTTGTCGATATCGATCAAGGAATCCTCAATCTTTTTGCCCTTCTTTGCCTGGCCCCAGTCGGCCCAGTCGTCAGTGGCAGGCTCCTTGGCGGGCTCGGGCTCGGGATCCGACGTCTTTCCTTTCTTCTTCTTCTCCTTCTTTACCGTGAGTGGCCAAAAGTCGTCCTGGACGGGAGGCTCCTGGGTAGGCTCCGCTTTAGCCTCCTCAACCCCACCTTTCTTCTTCTTTTTGTCCTTTTTGGTTGAGGAGGACATGGCGAATCCCCATGGGTCCCCATCGAGCTTCTCAGTCTCGGGTTTAGGGTCGGGTTCGGGCTCGACTTCAGGCTCGGGTTCGGGCTCCTTGACTGGCTCAGGCTCGGCGGCAATGATTTTACCCTTCTTCTTCTTGTCTTTCTTGCTGATCGGAGCTGCCCAACCGGCCCCAGCCCACCCATCTTCTTCTTTGTCCTGCTTGGCCAGAGGCTTGGGCTCGGGTATTGGGTCAGGCTTCTTGACCGCTTCGGGCTCGGTAGTCTTGCCCTTTTTCTTGTCATTTTTGCTAGCACCCCACCCGGGCCAGCTTCCATCTTCCTCTGGTTCTGGCTCGGCTTCCGGCTCCGGTTGGGGAGGCGGAGACAGCTCCTCGACTACGGTTTTGCCCTTTTTCTTCTTCTCTTTCTTGGCACTAGGCAGTGCCCATGGATTGTCGAGCTCAGCCTTGAGGTCAGGTTCAGCAGGCTTTTCCGGCTCTGGATCCGGTTCTGCTTCCGATTCCGATCCCTTGGTGGGATCGTCCCAGACCGACGTTTTCGCTTTCTTCTTGTCCTTCTTCAGCGTCGCAGAAGTACCGCCCCAGGAAAAGCCGAAGCTATCCTTGCTCTCGTCTGCCTTTTCCTCTACCTTCGGCTCCGGCTCCGGCTCCGGCTCCGGCTCCGGCTCGGGTTCCGGTTTGAGCTCTAGAGCTGGAGCGGCAGCTGGAAGGCCCTCGTCGGCCGCGCTTTTGCCCTTCTTCTTCTTCTTATTCTTGGTGCCGACGGGGGCGGCAGCACCCCAACCCCACGCGGCTTCGCCCGCCGGCTGCTCAGGCTCGGGGTCCTTGGCCGTGGGTATCTCTTCGGCCGGAGTCTCCTCTTTTTCAGTCCTCGGTTCCGGTTCCTTGACAGATTCGTCAAATATCGAGACCTTGTTTTTTTTGGCATTGGTTGACTTTGCTGAACCTCCCCAAATGTTTAGGGTTGGCTCCGGACCCTTGGCAGAAGGCGGTTCCGTAACCTTTGGGGGCGTCTTCCTGGGTGTGAGGCCCCAGGCTCCGAAGGGGTCGTCTTCTTTCTTTTTCGAAGCAGACATGATGGGCGCAGCAGCAGGGGCCGGGGCAACGCTCGCTTTATCGGTCTCGCCGAATCCCAAGGCTGTGCCATTGACCTTCTTCTTCGGCTTGTTTTGGTCGAGACTCCACTTGTTCTCCTCCGCTGGCTTCCCCCGCTCGGTTGGCTTGACCTCTTCCAGGGGGACCTGTGGCTGCTTCGACTCGTTCTTGCTAGCCGTGGAGCCCCAGCCCCAGCCCCATCCGGCGGCAAGCTTTTTGGCAACCCCTCCGAGGCCCAGTTCGGTACTCGGGCCCTCATCCTGTTTGACGTCATGAAACGCATCCAAGTTCTTGGACGGGGGGGGATCTTCCTTCTTTTCCTCGACAACCGGCGTTTGCTCGACAGGCTTTTCCTCGACGACAGCCAGGACCTTCTTCTTCTTCTTCTTGTTAGGGGATGGAGCTTCGATGACGGGCTCAGTGTCTTTTTGCTCGTCATCCTTCTTGCCGTCCCCATCCTTCTTGCCGTCGCCCCCATCTCCAGCACCCCCGTCGCCGGCACCATCCTTCTTGCCGTCGCCCCCATCTCCAGCACCTCCGTCGCCGGCACCATCGCCGTCCTTGTTGCCAGCATTTCCATCACCGCCGCTGGGTTCCTCCGGGGGCTGAGACGGGCGTAGCGATGGCGGCTGTCTATTACCACCCTTCTTGCCGCCCTTCTTCCCAGCAGCTTCTCGAAAGCTGCCCTGCCAGCTGAAATCAACGTCGACGGCTTCGGGTGGATCAACAAACGGGTCACGGTCGCGATTCCTCCGTCCATCTGGCCCCGTTTCGAGTGAAGGGCAGGGTGCCTCTAGGTCTGCAGAAGAAGCCTTGCGAGAGGCAAGCTCGGAGGTGGCCGTCAGGTCAGCCGGGGGTGTTGGCGAGTCGCAGTCGTCCCAGTCTGTGATGAGGCCGCGCTGTGCCAGTATCCGCGTCCAGCGCGGGCCAAGCTCTGGTGATGTCAGGGGCGAATTCGCGAGTCTAGATTTCTCCTGGTGGGCAGAAACTCAACAGTCAGAACAATGGCTAATTTTGCCCCTTGGGAGTTGAATATTTCGGTTTAGGCACGAAAGCGTGGAGACGCAGCGGCGCGTTCCTCTCGGCCAGAAGAAGCCGGGGTGGCCCGACGCCAAGAGGCCGGGCCAACTGACGCGTTGGAAGACTCTAAATCCAGCCGAGGCAGGATCGCGCAGGGCTGGGTGACATAAACATGCGATGGTCGCAGCACGAGATTTGGTGGCGGGGACAGCCGACTCGGCTTGGGTAGTATTCGGGCAGGGAAACAAGTATGGAATTCAAGATGAACGGTAAAGAACTGAATCCAACATCGCCCATCACTCACCCTTTTAGGGCTCGCCAGCCATGCTCGCGCAATGCATCTCAGCCTCAAGCGCACGTCCTCTGGGGTCCACGGGATGACATGCTCATCCGATCCAGTCGTCCTCGTCCCAAGCTGTGTGGCTGGCCACCAAGACGCGCCGCAGTCTCCTGTCCAGACAGTGGACTGGGAGAGCAAAACCTTGGCCGTGGCCATCCTGACAGCACAAGGGGATTCGCGGTGCACTGGCGGGTGGGTGTCAGACCCATGGAAGCTATCGGTGTAGGCTCGCAATTGCGGCAACCGTCAAGGCGGAGATGTGGAAGACGCAGCGGGGAACCGAGGGAGGGGTGCCTGTGTTGTTGCAGCAGGCAGGCTGCGGCGCAGCGATTCGCACGCGATCGTTGGGTCTGGACAGGCGGTGTCCTTCGGCATCGATCGACGGGGGTCTGGGCGGTTCCAGAATAAAGAACAGCGAGGGCAAAAGGCGAAGGGAAAAAAAAAAAAAAAAAAAAAAAGGAGGGAAGAATAAAACAACCAGTTCGGAGGCTGTTCTCGGGAGGGCGGGCTGAGCGTTCGTCACAGAATGCTGTGTTCTGCCGGGCTGGTGTCACTAGACCGACTTTTTAGAATTTGCTGTGCATCGCTATCGGCCTCGTTCCCTTGGCTCCTGCGCATGCAGGGAGAATGATGGGTTGCGAAAAGGGGGCCAATGGCGCGGTTGGGTTGGGCAGAAAAAGAAGGGCGTGTTGAACGGGATTGGTGAAGTCGCGGCGCAGTGCGACACACCCTCCCGAAGCTTTTGGAGGGGCGGTGCGTATCACCGCTTCCCGTTGGTGCTTGCAGGCAGCCTTCTCTTGTAAGTGGCGGCCCTCCACGGCTGACCACGTCGAGTCACGAACGAGGAAAACACCAGGCGGAAGGTATGGAAGCAGAACACGGGGTGGATGCGGGCACCAAAGAAAGAAAACACGCGACCTACATGGGCGGGCCGGCTTGGATCGCGGCCGAAATGCGATGGGATGCAGAAGGTCGAAACGGAAATTACCTAGGCGAGGTGACGATCGATGGCTGGGCCGAGCTGTGGAGCAGGTGGCCGTGGCCGGGCAAATCGAAGTGGATGTCCTTTTCGGTTTTCGGAACGGGCGAAGACAAGACACGACACTGAGGGCAAACAGGGGAAACGAGGCTCGCTACCGCTCGTTCTCTGTCTCTCCTGTCTCGTCGGAAAAAAAAAAGCAGAAGAAACAAACGACAAAAGCAAAAGGAGAAGAGAGCAGGCGGGGAGACGGGGAAAGGGGCACAAGACTCATCATGTGCTGCGTTGATGGGCTGGGAAAACAAAACGATGCTTTGGACAGGCGTGCCGTGCTGTTTTCCGCGGTGGATGGCTGGGGATGAGCATCGTCATTGGTCCGAGGATGCCTGCTCGCAGGCCCACTGCTTTTCCCGCACTTTGAGCAAATGGCCAATGGCACGCTCAACCCTCAACGCGTCCACCTTCCCGCACTGACACTGGCAGGAGCCCGTTGCGCGAGGCAGAGGCCCACAGGGCGTTGATCACTTGCGCATCCACCCCAGCCAAGCACAAAAGCCATCTTCACCCCACCTTCCACGCCCCTCTCTCCCATCTCTCAAGTGCTTCTCCCGAAAGTCGGGCGGGCTGCTTGTTACCTCTAGCCATGTGTGGGCTGGCGGGCGGGCGCCTGACACGCGCGCACTCCGATTGACTGCTGACCTTAGGTTGACTGATGGAGGGCGTCGTTGCTTGTTCCCTTTCTGGGATTGGTTTAGAACCCGTGTTTGGTTTGGCCCATATGTTTTGTTTCTCGACCCCCTCCTTTTTGCTCCCCTGCCACGACCTAGGGCTGGGTTCCTCCCAGAGTGTGTCACCTGCCCTTAACCGGCATTACGCTGTGCGCAAACACGGCGTTTTTACCCGCCGCTGGAGGGAAAACAAAACAAGCAAACATGGCGTTTAGTGACAGGATGCGGCCGAAAAGGGGTCCCCTGGCCTCGGACTAATGACGCAGAATCTCTTCATCCTCTCTTTGTTGGGGCCGCCCCGACCGCACAGCCCCTCGGCCTGTTGGGATCCACGAGTGCGCGTGCGTCCTCTCCTGACATCGGCGTGGTCTCCGCAACTCGTGGTGCGGCCGCCGCGTGCTTGCCCGGATTGTATGTACGGCTCGTCATACATAGCCCTGAAAAAAGAAAACGGCTGAAGTGTCGCGTCGTCGTCAGTTTCCTCGCGTGCGCCTCGCGAATGGAGACCACAGGCGAATCAGCTCGCGGTGGAACCCGCACTAAGGTATCGATACATTGCAGACTGGGCAGCCATGCGCCGTCAGCGCCCGTCTTGTGCACTCGCCGCCCGTGTACCTATGTCTTGCGATGCCCGCATGCCTGCCTGCATGCTGCCGCTGCATGCAGCAAGGCATCCCCATCCTTTCTCACTATACCTGTTTCTCCCTCCATCCTGCCCCTCCGCTTCGCCCGGCTATGCAGCCTAGCCTCCACCGCAGGAGATGCTGCAACGGGAAAGCAGCAGGTGCAGCGGCAGAGAGGCAGGCAAGCACGGCAGGGGTCTCCCCTCCCGCCCTCGCCTTTCCTGTCCTTCTCTGTGCACCCTCCAACCCCAGCAGAGGGCAGATGGGTTCGGTGTTCTTCGCGCCGCCGAGCACGCCCGGGCGGCTGGGCTTTGGCCGCCGTTTCAGACCCTTCCAGATGCCGAGCCGATCCCAGGCGATATCTCCCCTTGAGCCACCTCTAGTCTGGGCCTCTTTCTGAGCGGCAGGATCGCGTGCATGATCCTCGCAGACGCATGCACAAAGCAAAGCATGCGGGCTTGGACTAATCGGCGTCGCAGTGGCGGCGTGCGCATGATGACCCGACTCTGGTCGTCGGAAAGGGCACAAAAGGGCTAGCCACAGCCACCAAGCCAGCCCGACCACAAAACTCGGCGGTGCATGCGCCTTCGCGTGCCGCCAATGACTGGAGGGCTGGTCTCCAGAAGCAGTAAATGGGCTCCACCCCAATGCGTCTTCACCGCTAGAACCGATACGCACATCTCTGCACCAAGCCCAAAGTTGGCTGGACGACGACGACTGCGCTGGGAGCGAGCATGAAAGAAAATCTTCACTTTGGAGCCCAAGCCCATCCTCTCCTGATTAGGCCTCACTGCGGCTCTCTTTGACCGCTTCTTGAGCGCATCGGTGGATGTGGATGGAAAGAAAGAGAACGAAATAGACAAACCCGGCATTGATGAACAGCAGATAGACACCACATGATAGGCAAAAGACTAACGAGGGGTAGAGGGGCGTTCCGCAACGGTTCGGGCCCTCCGAGCGTATGTACATATATGGTAGGGCTTCCTGCATGGGAGCCCACCATCGATCGATCCAAGGCGCCATCGATGTTGGACCGTCGTTAGGGCCCTAGTACCCCGCCTGCCCATCGGACACTGCATCCAACGACCGCTGAATAACGATGGGGTTTTGTTGTTGTAATTCCCCGGAACCAGCCGATTGTGCAAGGAGAGAGAGAGACGATGTGCCCCTGAACACCCCGGTCCGGGGGAATGAAGGCTGCTTTGCCGTAGCTCCGAGATCTGAGCGGGAGCCGCCAGGGGTTTGGAGGTTTCGAGACAAAGCTGTCATCTTGGCAGCACAGCTGCCCACATATGTGCTCGATAGGGGCGGCACGGCGTCCAAGCCACGTGCGGCAAGGCAAGGAGCTGCGGCGCCGACACAGTAATACATGGGACACAAAAATAAGAGACGATTCCATTTGAATTCATAGGTTGTGAAGCACCCAATCTCGTGTGCCGCCGAAAGAAGCTTTCCATGGTTCCAAAACCGGTGGCGGGACCTCTCGGCTGTCAGCAGTTCCAGACGCCAAAAGTCAGCCGCTTTTGGGCCCCTGCATCACGTTTCAAAAACCATTGAGCCGTAGATGTCCAAACACAGACAAGCACCAGACATGTGCCGGAGCCCTAGTAATCCGAGGAGGAGGTATGGACTTTTTCCTTCGATTCCTCTGCTTTTTTTTTTGTTTGTTTTGTTTTGTTTTGATTTTCTTTTTGCCGCCATCTTTCTTTTTCTTTGTCGTCGCTGTTCCCGACCGAGTCGTGCGATATCACCCTACACTTCCGACAGGACAGCGTTACCTTACCTCGCTTTAACCTTACCACTCACCTACGTCATACTCGTAATCCCCATCGTATTTCCTCGCTCGACATCGCCATCGACACCACCCTGCAAAAATAACCTTAAAAAGACACACACACACACATAAAAGACACCACATGGCCCGCATGACCATCACGGTCGCGGCGCCTCTGCCGCCGTCGGTGCCTCCCCAGGCGGTGCTGCACGCGCTGCACGCGTCGTACGAGCCTCTGATCAGGCCGCACCCGTACCTGCGCCGCTTCTCGCGCCGCCGCCTGTCCGTGTCCGAGGTGGTGGACGACCCGTTCTTCGAGGCCGACGGCGCCTTCAAGCTCGAGGCCTACGAGGTGGTCGAGCGCGTGCCCATCCTGCCCGTGCCCGGCTTCCACAAGGACATCGTCATCCCCGCCGTCTTCCAGAGCTTCGACCGCGGCGTCCGCTGCCGCGCCGACTCGTCCGGCGTCCGCATCTGGAGCGTCTACGAGGTCCGGCCCCTCTCGGCCGCGTCGGGCACCGGGCACGAGACCGACGTCGACGCCGCCGCCGACGCCAACGCCGAAGCCTGGGAGCTCCTGGAGACGGCAAAGGTCGAGTGCAACGCCCTGGTCAAGCCGTTTGTGCAAAAGAGCTTCGTGGCCGCACATCGCGACATCCTCAAGGGGACCGTCGCCGAGATAGCCACCATGCAGGGCCTGCCGGCCGTTTCTAGCTCGGAGCCCGTCAGGGTGACGACTTGACCGCCGCTGCGTCTGTTGCTGGACGATACCGTGGGCTCGCTTTGCTCTGCTCTGCCTTTGTTTTGTTTTTCACAGCTTTCCTCTCGGCTGTTTGTCCCTTTTTTTTTTCCTTTCATTTTACGTGTGCTTCGAGGCATGGTGGAGTTTCGGCTTGTCAGACAGACATTCATGGGGCTCGTTCCGTTTTCTTTTTCAGTTGCGACATGAAATCATGCTTGGTATATACCCTTTGATCCTCCAAGAAGAACTGTTTGCTGCCGATGTTGGTTCCTTGTTTACCGTCAGCGCAAAACAACCCAAGAGACTCCGAAATCCATCGTGGAGCTCGTTTCAAAAAGTGGCCTGCCCGTCGTCTTCACAACACAACGCAACGGGCCATCACATGTGGTAGACAAGCTTGCTGCCGCTGACCTTGCCAGCCTTTAGCTCCTGCATGCCCACCAGCACGCCCTCGAGCCCCTTGCCGCCGCGGTCGACCTCCGTCTTGGCAGGCTTGAGCTTCCCCTGGGCGAGCAGGTCCTCCGCCAGCGCCACAAACATCTTTGCGTGCTCGTAGTCCTCGGGCTTCGCGGGCATGTCGCCCCACTTGGAGAAGGCCTCGCCGACGGCCGTGTACCCCAGCGTCATCTTGGGCCCGTCCACGGCCGGGTTCGCAGCCCCGACGACGGCCGGGTCCACGGGCAGCAGCGTCGCGTACTCCGGGGCCGCGGTCGGGTCCGTGTCCAGCGCCGCGGCGCAGCCCCGAGCACTTGCCTCCACGGAGATGCAGTCCCAGGCGTGCCGCAGCTTGCCACCCGTCGACTTGCGCACTTCCTCAACCCAGCCGTCGGAGTTGTAGTCGTACACCTCGTCCGCGCCCAGCGAGCGCAGGTAGTCGAAGTTTCGCGGCGACGCCGTCGCCAGCACCTTGAAGCCCGACAGCTTGGCGAACTGGATCCCCAGGATGCCCGTCGCCGTGCTGCCGCCGTAGATGAGGATCGGCGTGCCGGCCGCCGCCTTGACGGCCGCCTCGTCGTTCGGGAGCGGCAGCTTCAGGGCTTGGTAAAGCCCTTGGCCCTTGATTGCCGAGCAGGTCAGTACATATCTTAACAAAGGTTAAAATGGTAGAAGGAAAGAGAAAAGTATGGGGTGGGACAAGAAAGGGCAAGATCCAAGAGGGGAAAGTAACACAGATGGCCGCCATGGTGCGCACTCTATGCGTTACGCGCAATCCCGCCTGGCAAAACAACACCAGGACGAGTTTCAATACTTACACAAGTCACAACCCCAACCCCAAGCGTGCTAGCGTCCTCGTCGCTCAAGCCATCGGGGACCTTGAGCTGGATCCCGCCCTTGGCGACGATGTACTCGGCGAAAGCACCATCCTCAGCCTCGCTCTTGTTCCTACGACGACGGAAGGGAGAGCCCAGGCGTGTCAGTTCCATGGGTCTGACATTTTCTTTCCGAAGAGGAAAAGAAAGGCGAGCCAGAAAGGATGGTTGGAGAAGAAGATGAGGAATGAAGAAAAAAAGCACATACGATCCATGGCAGAAGCCGGCGATGCGGTCGCCAGGCTTAAAGCCCTTGGTGACGCTCTTGCCGACCTCGACGACCACGCCGGCGTAGTCGCACCCCACCCTCCCGCCCCCGAACGTGCCCTCGACGTGCTTCCAGTCGGTTGGGTTCCTGGAATCCCGTCATGTCGAGAATGTTAGTAAGCAACGGGGATAGGGGCAGGGGCAGGTAGATACCCGAGCCATGTGGTGGCTGACAGCCAGAGCTGTTGTGTTGGGTGGCTGGAAAATAAACAGATCACGTACAGCGCAACAGCCTTGGTCTTGATCAGGACATATTCATCCCTCAGCCTTGGCGTCGGCACCTCCTCGATGGCGGCCTGGCCGGGGCCCTTGATGACGACGGCGCGGGTGGTTTTAGGAGCAGACATGGCTGGAAAAAAAATTTATTCCGTTTTTACTTCCAGGAGGGTAGGAGGGTATCTGGCCTCGACTGGGAACAAGCAAGTAGGCGAACGACCTGGCCAGACATACACACACACCTATGGCAAAAAAGGGCCACCCGTGGTTATATACCTGTATATATACGGGTACTTGGGGCGGGAGGGGCACCCACTTACCGGCACGGCGTTTACTAATCTGCACCGCACGGCGTCCCGTCACCATCGAAAGATGGGATGGGAACGTGCGATTGGGGCGCGGAAAGAAACCTGTCATCCGCGTCAGTCAGGTATGTGTGGGCACAAGTTGGATGGAGCAGCCTTGGGTGTGGACCGCTACCATAGGATTAGTAACCCGTGAATATAGATATGTCCACGTATCCATGTCGGCGTCACGGGCATCACGGCTGGCAAATGAGCAAAGTTCTGACGCACTAGCAGAGTTCGGGCCTCTCCTCTCGACAGGCTATCAATGCTCGAAGGAGGCGGCTCAACTGACATCTTTCCTCTCAACACCCCGTACCATGCCATCAATGGTTGATACACAAAAACACAACACACCGTCTGTTTTGCTGGTTCACCGAGTACCTTGATGGCAGCGACATGTCGCCTAGCCTTGGATTGCTAAGCAGTCGTCTATTTGTCAGCGACCTCTATACCAAAAGGACATCAATCATCAGCCGGTACCGAGGTCCATGGAAACTTGCGCGGGGGCCAAGCAACGACCAACATGTCAGAATCCAGAACATTCTCAGAATACAGTACCGTGTATCTTGGTGGTCAAAGGCTACAAGCGTCTGACAAACTGGTGCGGCTGCTATCCGGCATAAAATGGCCCCCAGGTCATTGTCTAAACGCTCTGTTCCTGGAAGTGAAAAAAAGAAAAAAAAAAACATTGAGGATGACCGACAGCCGACTATCTGTGGAAACTCCAGTCACACATGGCCGGTATGTCCAAAGGCCACTCATGAAACCCCGCAAAACCGCCAGAAACCCTAACGCAAAAAAGCACCAGCAATATATCCGGCTAGGTATCCAGAAGAGAAGAATCGGAGATAGAAAAACATGACAGGTATAGGTGAATGCATGATTCTTTGGTCATTGCCGCACAAACGACTGGGTCGAAAACAACAGAACAAACCAGAAAGTAAAAACGCCGTCATCATAAGTCCATCGTCAGAGACCTCCAAAGCCCATACCCACGACAGAAGAAGCGTGGCAACAGATGCGCCGAGCGCCGAGCATTAAAGGCAAAACGTTCCAAGCATGAGGAGGGGAATCCTAGAAAAGGGTGGTTGGGGAGTCAAGCGGTCCCATGGCGCCGCTATCAACGGCCGCCATAGTCGCTAGCGTATCCCATTTCGCCGAAGCCCTCGTTCATTCCGCCCTGGCCAAATCCTGTGCCAGGCCCGGAGACGTAGCCTGCATCGTCGACGTCATCGTAATCACTAGCGTCGAAGCTGCTCCGACCCGACACGTCATCCTGGATGCCAGAAGCGTCTTCCATGCCGCCAGGACCCCAGTTCATCTGGGCGAGGGCGGGGTACTGTGCGATCAGGGCCGCAGGCAGGGCGTAGTTGCCAGCAGCGTCGACGGGATAGCCCGTGTTGGGGTCTATGCCGGGCATCATCATGTTTTGTTGCTGTTGTGCTGCGGCCTGCATCCTCTGCTCCTGCCAGAGACGTTGACGCTCCATGATCTCCTCGTCCAGCAGTGGCTTGATGCAGATGCGCCCGGCTTCGGACCGGAAGTGCCGACCAAGCGCATCAGCCCGCGCGAATCGGCGCCCGCAACCCCACTGCCCACCGGCCTTCAGGTCTCCCTTGCAGACAAACTTCTTCTCGCCCGAGTGCAGCCCCTCGTGGCGCTTGCGGTCGTGCTGCCGAGCAAAAGCCTTACCGCATACGTTGCAGACAAACGGGCGCTCGTCCGTGTGCGTACGCAGGTGGCTCCGCAGGTTGTACGCGCGCGTGAAGCGCTTGGGACACAGCGAGCACTGGAAGGTGGCAGGGTGTTTCTGAACCCGCTTGGGGCCGCCGCTCCCGCCGGGAGTCCCGTCGGGGCCCGACTGGGCAGCGTACTCGGGGTCGGCCAGGCGCAGCGCCATGACGTTGTTGGGAACGGCCGAGGTTGACTGCCGCCTTCTGTTAGGGGAGGCATTTCCCCGGTCCAGGGGCGACAGAGAACGGGAAGAGTCCCGCGAGGACGCGTCGGGGTTGGGCGACAGGCTGTTGTTTGCATGCCGGGGTAATGGCGTGACGCCACTGCTGTACGGGTCCGTGACTGCACGAGGCCTCGAGCGCATCCGACCTATGTGGGGGAAGAGGCAGTCGTTAGCACAGGGTGTCGTGTCGGTGATGCTAGCCTCAGCTTCACGACTCTATGAGATCGACATACCTCTTTCGGGTGGCGTTAGTGCATCCGTGTCCATCATGGACTTGTTCTCGAAGCCATTCTTTATCGAGGTTGGGGCATAGTCGATGTTGATTGTGGGCGCCGGCATCTGCATGCCACCGTCCATGGTCTGCGGGAGCTGGGGGAAGGCCTCGGCAGCTTGCACAGCAAATTGGGGGTGGGAAGCATAGGCGTTGCCCTGGCCCTGGAGGATGAATGGGCTTCCCTGGTTCATGTCAGGCAGCTGCGCCGGCAGGATCCTCGGTGAGATGGCGGGGCTGTTGGACGGGCTTCGTGCCCTGAGATCCGGACTGTGGTGGTGGGCGTCCGACAGGCTGAAGGTACCGATGCCGTGAAGCTCGTTGTACAGGCCCGAGTCCACTGGGCGCTGCATGGGCGAGTGCTCAATGTGCTCGAAGCTGTCGGAGCTGACCAGGTTCGGCGACGGCGCGACCGAGGACACATCCGAGAACTCGGAGGGGCTGCGCCTGTGGCCCTGGAACTGCGACGCGCTCCAGTCCACTTGGCCGGGGAGCAGGGCGGCCTCGGGGCCCAGCGAGGCGTGTCGGGAATGCCTTCCGGGCGGCGACGAGAACTGGTGGGAATTGAAGGATGGGGACTGATGGGCGGAGCCGGGCTGGTGCGGCTCCGGCTGGAGCAGGTGGGGAGGCGTCGGGCTGTGGTGAGGTTGCGACGTCGCCATGCTCAGGTCTGGGGTGCCGAGCTGCGGCTGCGGCGACGGGTGCTGCTGCTGCTGCTGCTGCTGCTGCTGCGTGTCGCTCGTGACAAAGAGCGGGGTACTGAGCTGCTCAGTGGTGGCAGGCGGGAAGAGAGCAAAGTCGGGCGACGAAAAGGACCCTCCTCCAGGAGTGAGGACGTAGTCTTGCTGGAACGGTGATGAGCGCACAGGAGGGTCGTGGCTGACGTCGTTGAGTGCGGGGTCGGTCAGCGAGTCGCCAAAGGGCTGCGGCTGCTGCTGGTGGCCGAGATAGCCGTTGGAGTCGTTGCTGAAGCTGGGGAACTGGGACGAGACTATGCCTAGGCCGAGACCGCTGTCGGACTGGGGAAAGGGCTGGGGCGCAGGGGAAGGCGAGTGGCTTTGTTTTATATGGGGAGAGAGCTGTTGAGGGGCGCCAGCCATCGACGGCGATCGGCCGCGACCAGGTTCGGACTGCCGGGATTGATCCATGGTGGTGCTGCGGTGGTGTGAAGGGAGGGTGTCTGGCGATGGGATTGCAGGTGTTTCCGTCTTTAGAATCGAGGCAAGGCAGAAAGCGAGTCACAGCACGAGTCTGCCAGGCACCGTGGCTATGCCTGCGAAGGCGGGGGGCTGTGTAGCCTGGGAGCGTGCTGAGTGCTGACGAGAAGGCGGGAGCCGCCCGTCGCCAAAAAATTACAGGGGGCCTCCCTGCGCCTCGACTTGCAGCGGGGCGGGTCTGTGGAGTCCGCTGGCCCTCTTCACTTCAAGCAGTCCTGGGAGCAAGCCGCCAGGCCGAGCCGATTTTTTGGTCTTGTTTGGGATAGAGAGCCGGTCGCGCGAGTTCTGGACGGACGGGGCCCTAAACCAGCACTCTGCTGCTCTTCGTGCGAGCAGACGGGGAGGCGAGAGGGGCGGGAGTCCAGGAGCTGGCCGATGCGATCAATGCCCCCCGGTTCAATCAATGCCCGCTGTGGGTTCGCGTCGTTTTTTGCGCGAGCTGGCGAACCGCAACTCGGCCTGGGCGAAAAACCCCGAGAATGAGAATCCGACGAGGGGTCTCAATCGAACGCTTCCGTGAACTGAAGGACTCGGGAGCCAACCGATCTCGGTCGATCAATCAATTACAACTCACTCCAGTTGTTATATTGGCTGGGTCTCTTTTTGATTGCACGTACGGCGGGAAGCGGGCGAGCCAGGCTCAGTCCAATTTCCCCTCTGGGCAGTTTCTTCAATGGTGGTGGGGTTTCTCCCAGTGCGCGCGCGCTGTGCTCGAGGATGCAAAGCTGGCTGGCAGGGAACGCTGGAATGGAAGCCTGGTTTCTTGCCAGTCCTTGTTCGGCCAAACGCTTCACCGACAAGTGCCGTCTCACATGCGCGCCCGCTCTTTGCTTCTTTTCGCCTCGTGGTTGCGACCGCGGGGAGGCTGTGCAAGAGCTGTGGGCGCGTGGAGGAGCCGGTTTCAAGGAATGCCGTCCACACGCGCCGACAGTGCCTCCCTGTCCTGTCACTCGGATCCGGCGCCTCTCCGTGGTCTGAGGCGTGTGGAAATCGAAAGGATGATAATCGCAGGATAGAGGTAATAGTAATAGCAGCAAGGCGGTGAAGAGGGAAAACCAAGTCGAAATGAAAAGGAATCAAATGAGATGAATGATACAGGTCAGTCGGTTGGGCGGGCTGGTCGAAGCTTATCTCTATGCAACTGTGCAAGCGCCTTCCACCGGTCTACCGGTACACTGAGTACCCGTCCGCGGTTCTTGTGGCGCCTGGGAATGGCGCTTTAGCCTTAGGGTTATGACTTGTGCCGCTGAGAGTCGCTGAAGAGGCCGGCGCTTGTGTCGTGCTCGCTTGCCCCGGCGATGGTGCGCGACGGGAGAGGACGGGCCAAGCGGAGGGAGGCGTCAGGGTTGGAAGGGAGGGTGGACAGGAAGAGTGGCCAACGGAACCGAGCCCAGGCATCTGCGACAGTACCTGTGCAGGATATAATGTACACAAGACCGGTCCCAGCGCCATCCGAGTCGGGCGGGCTTCGAGCAAACCAGGGCGCCTCCAAGAGAGCGACGGTAGTTGGGCTCCTGCTACGGCACAGCACAGGTACCAGACCTGCACAAGCAAGCAAAACAAATGTTCTCGGCTTTGTGCTACCAGCTGCCTATTGGCTGAGGCAGGGTTTTGTGCTGGCATGTCGCTGGGAGTGCCAGCGGTAGCGAAGGTGCGCCAGGGGGGGTTCAAACAAGCAAAAGAGGCCGCCCGGCCGCCAAGCCATTTTTCTCCGCGAGACTGTCTGGTGGTCAGGCGGTGGATCGACGCTCCCGTAAGCGCTGGCTGGGCAGGCAGGCACTTGGCGCTCGGTGCCTGTCGCTGCTGCAGCCCAGACAGACTCTAATCCGCACATCACACACCCACTGCTGGCGGGAGATTGGATTGTGGTCCGAGGATCCATGGAAGGATCAATATGTGTTGGGCGTGTGCTGCTGCTTTCCCGCCTGCCGCCGGCCCACGACCCAGTCCGCGCCGAGCTTGTTCGCACGGGGCTTGCACTTGCACGCACGCAGCGAAGCGCGCCCCCGCATGGCACGAGGAGGGGCGGCTGGGCACTGTGCGCGATGCGTCGCGAATATTAGCCGCCCAGCGGCCACTCCCCACGTTATTGCCTGCTGCAGCAGCAAGCAACAGCAGCAGCGAAATGGATAAAGCAAATCAAAACCGCAGCGGAGGTCGGCGCCAAGGAATCATACCGATGCCCAACCCCTCGCACCGCACATCTCACTGGGCACAAAACGAGAAAATTGGGCTCAAATGGGAATGGATAGGTGGAAGCAAAATCTCACCTAATCATCCGCTAGTGCACCAGCCCACCCGCACCATCCCAGACTGCCAGAGCCCGAGCTCAACGACGGAAATAGTCGCGCGGGATATGACGTCTGGTGCCGCCTCCGCCATTCGTCAGGTTCCGCGACGTGTCAAGTATTGGACGCACTGCACCAGATCGAACCAAACCGCTCGCTGTCCATTCGATCTCTCCCGCCTTCCCTCCATCTCCATCTCCATCTCCCACGCGGCGGGGAAGACCCGGCCGTCGGCCCTTGCAGGTGGTACCTTGGGTCCCTCTGGTTCTTGGATGAACGGAACATCAGCTGTGAAACTTGGCGGATCGCCCTTTGGAATTCCCCCACGTGCCCCATCACGCTCGGTCTCGCCAGCCGTGACTGTGACAGCCCTCCCTGTCTAGGTAGACCTCCGGAGCCCGCTCGCGGGGTGATCATCCATCCATCTCCCGACCTTCCCCTCCCTTGCCAGCCTGGTCTGGCCTGGAAACGAATGGCGTTGCACGAGACAGGGCAGGGTGGGGAGCCCGGCTTGAGCCCCTTATTCTCCGTCCATTCGGCAAACAACCTGCTTTTCGTTTTTGCCATCCGATTAACGGTTTCAACGCTTCGGACTCCCCGTACCGCGGGAGTTTATTAAACATCTGGGTTCTCACAAGTCCCGGATTTGCACGTCATCCACATGCTTATACACGCCTGGCAGATTGGTGCTACTCATGAATGCAGATTGGAGATTACCGGGTATAGTGCGAACCGACATACATGCATAAAATGCCAAACAAGGAAATAAGAAGAAATGGAATAGAACCCTGCTTTTTCCCAGTCTCAAGAGCGCCTTTTAAACCCCACAGGAAAACCCAATGATGAGACGACAAGCGTGAGCATAAAAGTACAACAACTGCGAAAGGGCTCGGCCTGTTGGGGAAAACGGCCGAATCCCCATCAGCCGATGACCTCGCTCCGCTCAAAACCAGCAGGCCGGGTAAAGGCGATGGGACGCTCCTTGCCGCCCTTGTAGTCGCTCACGAACGGGTTCGGGTCCTCCTTCTGGTCGAGGTTCCCCAGCGTGTGGTTGACGCCGCGGTGGTTGGCCTCGTCGGCGCGGATGTACAGCAGGAGGTCGCGCATGGTGCGGTGGCCCTCGGGCATGTTCCAGTAGGTGACGGCGATCTCGGGCACCTCGAACTTGGGGTCGGACCACTTGGGCAGCTGTCCGGCCTCGAGCTCCTTGATGCTGCGCGTGTACGTGTGCACGGCCTCCTCCTCGAGGTAGCCGACGAAGCGGTGGCAGATCTTGGGGCTGACGAGGTAGGCCATGAAGAGCGCGTTGAAGTAGACGCCCTGGGCGCCCAGGATCAGGATCTTGAGGAACCAGCCGGGCTCGCACATCTTGAGGAAGGTGAGCAGGTGCATGCGCTCGTTGTAGGCCTCCTCCAGCAGCGTCTCGATCCAGCCGTTGTCTCGCTTCATCCGCCGGAGCGAATGCAGGTGCCGGAGCATGCCGGCGACCATTCCTGGAACGCCAGCGATCGACTGCGCCGTAGTGACAGCCAGAATGTTAGAAAGAGCGGGTACGACTTTTTTTTTCAAGACAGACAAACAAAAGAGAGACTAAAAAAAATCCACATACCTCAAGGAAGATGTACCTCGTAAGCCATTGGCTCTCGGTTAGTGGCTTGAGTCCCTTGAGCTGGTCGGACGACATTGCACTGCACCGGTCCATGAACCAGCGGCTGATGCGGACCAGGGCCCAGGCGAGCTTGTCGCCGGCCGTCTTGGGCTCGCGGTGGCCGGGGACGACCTCGACCATCTGCTTTTCCGTCATCTCGTGGTGGGGCCATGACGGCGGCGTCTTCCGGATGTACGCCGTCTCCTTGGCGGGGAAGAAGTCTCGCAGCCGCGCCGTGCTCGTCGTGGAGAAGGAGCGGGGCGCAACGGAGCTCGCGACGCAGGCCAAGCGAAGGCTGATCGGGTAGATACTGCCAGCCTGGTGCCCATGCGAGAGAGGCGCTGCTACCGCCCTGCCGAGCTGGGCAACCTGCCGCGGCGAGCAGAGCCGGGCGTTGACTCTTGGGGCGAGCATTGGGATAGGGCTGTGACGTGACGGTGATGACGAGACTGTTCTTATTCCGGAGTGAGCTGCCGTATATGACAGATCAGGCAGCGCAGGAGGGTGAAGCAGTAGCAAGGTAATAGATCAAAGTCTATACGATGCTATCGTTGTTGTCGAGAGATTGTAGCAACTAAGGGTTGTGGGAGCCTGGTGATGGAGGATGGAATGTGCCCGGCCAGCCACGCCGTCGCCCGACCATTCATTTTTATATGCGTCATGTAGTCATTTCGGCCAGCCCGTGACAGCCACAAAGCGAAACGGCGCCACGAAGAACATTCGGGCTCACCCAAGCATAATCGGCTCATCCCGGCAGACGCCTTGGCTCGCTCACAGACAGAGTAACAAACCTTAGCCGTCCTGCTGTGGAAATGACCGAAACCAGTCGGCGACCCGCAGCTCAGCCCGCAGCGCTGTTTGTCCTTTGAACATGATGTAATAATTTCGGCGGCTCTTAGTGAGCTGTGGCAGCCAACACTGGAACCCCCCTGGGCTTTGCGGCGAGCTGGATTGCCTAATCGGGCCGTCGGGGACCTGTTTAACGGGGCCAGCCGGGCGGAGGAGGGAAGGCACCCGGCGCTGCGGTTCCGTTACATTTTCGCCAGGATCTGGCACGTGCCACGTGCCATGCCAAAATTGATGCTGGCTGACATCCTTTTGATCGGAAAATGCAGGTGAGCACGGGTGGCTTCACGGACTTTGGCGTGCCCAATGGGGCATAGGGAGCAAATCCCGGCGTGGCTTGGTTTGCCCTGGCCGCGTTTGACTCACAGCCGGCTTGGTTTTGGTCGTTTACCTGTGCTCCCTCGGATGGCGTTGACATTGGTCGCGACAATTCATTCCTGCGATCGCGGGCTAAAGCATTTTACTCTACCTGGATTTATTCCCGAGTCCTCGTCTAATCACGAAACAAATCCGTCGGATTCGCCGTCTCAAAGCACGGCAACAGCCTAGTGACTAGACCTGCCCGCCACGGCAATTCCAACGTCGATAAAAGGACTGGAATGGATGTGGCCGGCCGCAAGCGCGAATATGCAGCCACCCGACCCACGATGATCGACTAAGGCTTGGGTGTGGCTCAGTCGTTTGTGTGTTGTGCCTGTGGTCTATTTTTATTCTGCTCCATCTAATTCAATTCCTGTCCACCTCGTTCTTTCTGGCCGCCGGTCTCACCTGGAAACGGTGGAACGTGCAAAGTTGAACACTATGAGAACAAAGCAGAGAGGCGCGGGCCTCGCAGGCGGGGCGGGTCCTGCCCCGTTTACCCCTCCAGGCGTCGGCGTCTGACACACAGAATTTTGGCGCTTTTTCTACTCTCAATTCGTTCTGCCCAACCAGGTCCGGCAAGCAGCGGCTGCCCAACGAATCACCCTACGTCTAAATTTCTACTTTTTTTTTCTTCATGCACATACGTCGAGCGCATCAAATCTGTCCTTTGGCCCCGATACAGAAGATCACGGTTCTTCTGCCACCTCAGCTCAACTCCCAAAGGAGAGATTCTTCCCCCCGCCAACCAAGTCAACATGCCGCCTGAGAAGTGGGGTAAGTTGATTCTCGCTATTTTACGCATCGCCATATCCCCGCATCTGTTGTTGAGGGGCAGGCTGGAACGTCGCCGTGATCCCGTTCACTACTCTCGACCGGCGGCAGCCACCTAAAATATAGCCGGCTGTTTCGTCGGCTCGGCGGAGGAGATGTTGTTGTGGCAGATAGTAATCCATAAAATTTGCAGTCAAGCTGACCGAACCTCTGAATCTCGCCCACAATAGATGATGAAGCCTCCGGGGAGTCCAGCTCCGAGGAGTCAGCGGGTGGCCCTGCCCCCGTCCAGGTCCGCCGCAAGTTCGACGACGAGGAGGCCGAGGACGACGACGTGCTCGAATCGTGGGACGCTGCCGAGGACTCCGAGGCAGAGCGCGAAAAGGCCAAGAAGGCGGCCGAGGCCAAGGCCAAGGCCGACGCCGAGGCCGCAGCGAACAAGAAGTCCAAGGCCCAGCGCATAGCCCTCCACCAGCAGCGCCGCAAGGAGCTCGATGCCGAGGACGATAGCGACGACGACGAGGACGAGGCCGCGCGCCGGCTGCGGCTGCGCCGGACCGAGAAGGAGAGCGACCTGAAGCACGCCGAGGACCTGCTCGGCGACGTCGGCGGCGTGCCCGCGGGCCGCAAGGTCGTCGGCAAGGGCGCCGCCGTCGTTCTCGACTCTAAGGACCCCACCAAGACGGTCGACCTCGAGACCATCCCGCTCTTCAACCCCACGACCAAGGCCCAGTGGGACCTGCTGCGCGAGACGCTCGTGCCGATCCTGGGCGCCAATCCCAAGCGCGCCGGGTACGTGCCCTTCCTCGAGGAGTTCGTCAAGGGGCTGGCCCAGGACCTGCCGTCGGACCAGGTCAAGAAGATCTCGAGCCGCCTGACGGCCCTCAGCAACGAGAAGATGAAGGCGGAGAAGGAGAGGAAGGGCGTCAAGAAGACCAAGGCGGCAAAGACAAAGACCTCGCTGGTCGCCACCAGGGCCGACGTCCCCGACACGGCTGCCTACGACGATGGCGCCTTTGGCGAGTGAGTTGCTTTCTCTCTTCTGGTGGTCCTATCTTACCTTGCCTGTGTATCGGGGGTTCCTGTGACTGACTCATCATCTCTGCTGAAACAGTGACGACTTTATGTGAACCGGTCTTTTTTGTCGTTATTTTTTTTTTTCCACACCTCTCTGCAGTGCGAACGAAACACCCTCCCGATATTATTGCCACAGCGCCACCGCGCCTCTTTCTGCCCCTTGGAAATAGCAGCATGGAAAACTCCGGGACGCAGTCGGGCTTGGACGAGTTTCTCGAACACTCCCCGGCCCGACAGACTCTCACTCGCGGTGGGCCTGTCATGCGCGTTCGAGTGGGCGTTGCAACGTAAAGGGGTGTGGGACATCCAAGCACTGTTTGCGACAAGCGCGTACCGAACTCGCTGCTTGGCGGGCGGCCCGGGAAAACGTTGACACTAATAGGAGAGCGGATAGCGTTGCGACTTTTGTCACCGCCACGCCAAGGACTCTTTTACGGTCCTGGGTCGGGATGGCCGGAGTGGGGCGGGACCAGACACAGACAGGTGGTCGTGGTATTTCTCACATTAGGTCGAGGGCAGATCAAGTGGTCAGAGCCTCGAGTGGCTTCCAGAACGGAGCCCTTTCGCATCGGCAAAACCCATGGAGGAGGCGGCGTCCCAGTTGAGAGGCGACAGGATTCGAGTTTTAAAACCAAAAAACAAGGACGGACGCCAATTGCTAGAGGAGACAGATGATTCATTCAAACTTGCGTAATAACCATAGACATAGAAAATCTGCATTCGAGGTCGGTTCTCTGCCGCGCCTTCGTTTCGTTTCTCCCCTTTCCGCTTGCTCTGTCATAACATCTCTGATGCTTTGCGTCAAAATGAGGCCAAAAGAAAGAAGAAGAAAAAAAAGGACGTGGCTAACTACCTAGGTAACCAAAACAAAAGAAATATCAAATATGAAGAGTACGGGTTTGGCCTTGGCCCCGCCTCTTAAAGGCTCAGAGGAGACATGCTACCTATGCTTGATAGCCAAGCCCTCGAGGTGATTTGCTTGTTTGTTCATGTCGTGATAAAAAACAAAGGGAATTGGGGAAGAAAAACACGAGATGCTGTGCTGCCTGATTCCATTTCATAAGCCACCTTACCCGCAATTGAACGAGCTTGGTCATGATGAAATGGGAGAGGGAGTTGCTCCGCGCAAGGTGTTCCCGGGATGTGATAGACGAAGTAAAAAAGGAAATTCATAAGCATGAGCCGTCATCGGCGGTTAGGGAGGTCGTTGAAGTGAGATGGGTGGAGAGACGCGAACGGGGCGGGTAGGTGGGATGAAAGAAGGCTGAGCAGGGGAATGGTGCAACAAGGAAACGACTTGTCCAAGGTTTCCCGTGGGGTATAATTGCGAGGGCATCCGCTCCCTCGAGATAGGGGAGCCAACGTGAGGATGCCGCTCTGGTGTTTTGGGCTGGATGGTTGTTTGTGTTTGTGCTTGTGTTTATTTGTTTCTCTCACAAGAGAGGCGGGCTAGCTTGCTCAATCGCTCTTCCAATGAGCCGTCATGCCCGTGTCCGGGTCGTCGCTGCCGAGATACAGCTCGACGGCGTACATGGACATGGTGGCGCCCACGTTGACCCAGCGCCAGGTGTTGCCGCCGGCGTCCCCAGACTTGAGGGTCCAGCCCAGGTCGCCGCCGACGCCGTCGCCGGAGACGGAGAAGTGCTGCAGCAGCAGGCTCGTGTAGACGGCGATGAGGATGGAGGGCGAGAACCACGAGAGGAAGCCGAACAGCTTGCTGGCGGCGTCGGCGTCCTCGAACGAGGGCTCCTGCATCAGCGCGCGCGCGCCCGACTCGCGAACGGCGGGTATTATGCGCGTCGCGCAGTAGAAGACGGTGATGCGGTAGGCGAGCGAGATGATGACGGACGGCGTGATGGTCTGGAAGGCCGCGTACAGGAAGGTGAGCGACGAGTTGACGGCCGACGGCAGGCTGCCCAGCATGTGGAGCAGCGTCGAGTACGACGCCATGATGACGGGGGGCAGCGGCGGGAAGTCGGGCTGCGTGGCGCCGCCCGACTGCGCCTCGGCGGCGGCGGCGGCGGCGTCGGACGGCATGTAGTCGGTGAAGATCTGGTAGACGCAGAGCACGATGTAGGCGAAGAGGAGCGACGACTCGACCGGGTTCCCGCGCCCGCTGCTGATGCCGTAGGCGCCCAGGAAGAAGGCCGTCGTCATGGTGACGCCGATCAGCGTGGCGTCGCCGTTGCTGATCTGGGGGAAGTGCACCACCCTCCACAGGAAGTAGACGGCGCTCGCGATGACGGATGCGGAAAAGACCAGGAGGACGATCTGGAGTAAAGGTTAGCAAACTATCTAGGTACCTAGGTAGCGTAGCGGACGAGGGGATAGCCAAGGTCGTGCACATACGATCCACGTGTCGCTCCTGCCACGGTTGACGAGCCACCTGGTGATCTGGCCTGCGGCCTGGATGACCAGCAGGCTGCAGAAGCCCTCGAACAGCTGGAAGACGGGGCTCGAGTAGCTCAGGCTCCTGTCCCAGCCGCCCAGGGTGACGGTCTCGAGCACGCCCTGCTGGCCGAAGAACCAGTCGCGCCAGCTCTCGGGCGGCGGGCGCGCGCCGAGGCCGCCGGCGCGGCCGAGGGTCCTCTTGACCCAGTCGGCGCCGGACTGGGACTGGCTGTCGTCGACGGAGAAGCGGCTGAGGGCCCAGATGAGCAGGGCCGGGATGACGACCCACTGGGCCAGGCGCAGGAGCCCGCCCAGGGCGGCGCGGAAGCGGGAGCCGCGCTCCGGGGTCAGGAGCTTGGCCGACGAGTAGAGCAGGTAGAAGGCGAAGAGGGCGAGCGAGTAGGCGAGCCCGGCATCGCGGCCGCCGACGTCGAAGGCGATGGGGATGGAGAGCACGATACTGAGCAGGAAGATGGCGCCGAACAGCACGCGGAAGAGCCACAGCATTATGCCGTCAGGAGCGGCAGCCGGGCCCAGGGTCTGGAAGGACGACGGCCCGCCGGGAGCGGCGTAGGCGTCTTGGGTGCAGAGCGGGCAGCAATCGCACCAATCCCTGCTGTAGCCGCCGAGGAAGTTGTTGTTGCTGTCGTTGTTGTAGTTCTTCTTGGTGGTGCTGCTGGGAGGCGGCCCGCGCGTTCTCCTCCTGCCCCTCTCGCGCTCCCTCGGAGGCTGCTGCTGCTGCTGCTGCTGCTTCTTCTTGGGCGCTCGCGCGCAACCCAACGCGAGGACAAACGTCCTCGGTCGCTGGGTTCGTCGATGTGCTGGTATGGCGAGACGAGTGCCCGCGGTCCGAGGCCCTCTAGGCAACGGATGGGCTTGGGGGCGCGGGAAAAAAGGGGACGAGAGAGGGGAGGGCGAGTCGTGGGCCTCTTGTATGCGGGCTGTATGCGGGCGCAGAGACGGACGGACGGGGTCGAACGGAGCGGCCGGTCGTGGTGGCTGGGGGTGGGTGTCGGTGGTTGCTGAGGTGTGCCGAGGTCAGTGGAGGGAATGGCGGTGGGCGTGTTCGTTCGTTGGTTCGGGCTAGAACAGCAATGAGGTGTTGTCGCGCGACCGCCTGTTCTGCACGATGCTGCAGGGGGTGGGGTTTTGGGCAATCGTTCGGTCCAGTTGGGCGGTCAAGGCAAGGTCGGGGCTCATGCAGAAGCGCCTGCAGAAGCGCACAGGAAATAGCGTTTTATTTTATTTTATTTATTTTATTTTATTTTTATGTCGCCCGCAAGGAAAGAAGCTCCTGCAACCTCTTTCTGCCGTGACTAGGTGCTGTCGACTGGCCAATTCCGCATCTGCCACTGCCAGGTGACGGGGCGAGAGGCTGGTGTCGTATTCCATTACCGGGTAAAAATGTGCTGGCTGGTGATTGGAAGAAAAAAAAAAAAATCTCTAGGAAATGACACTTTTCTAGTAGCAGCAAGGAGCATCCAGCTTCCCCGAATTTCCATGTGGGTGATATTGACGGATCTCCCGGGTCCTCATTACCCCATTTTTCTTCGCCATTTCTTCTTTCTGTCTCTTCTCCTCTCGTCTCCTCAAACCATGGGACGCCTTCAACCCCCTGCTCCTGCCACTCAGAACAGCGCTCAACGTGGAGACGTGGCTGCGGTGTGCGTTGGCTGGCGGGTGACGAAAAAAAGGCCACCCCACACCGGAGACGCTCCCCGGACCCTTTCGACGATGCACTCGTTCATTCCTTCTCGTTTTTTCAAGAAGCGGTGGACGGGGAGCGACATGTTTTCCACGAATTGCATCGCCCCGTCGGCGGTTCCCGGGATGGAGAGAGAGAAAGTGGTGGCAGGTTGATGATTCATGCATCTCATCAGCATCACGATCTGATAAACGGGCGTCGTCGATCACCCATCCATAACTCGCCCGTTAATGCTCGGTTGTGCGGAACAAGCCGCCGTTGCACGAGCAAGCATCACATCCCATCAGCCAGATCGAGCATGCATAACCCTGCACACGGGCAGATGGAATTGGATGCCATGCATGCATGGGAGCCCAGCCCATGTCACATGGCCTCCAGCCGGCAGCTAAAGCCCGCCAGCCACATCAGCAACCCCGCCAAAATGTTATCAGGAACTAGACTCGACTAACAGAGCGTCCATTAAACGAGGTGCAGCGTAGAGACACTCGCTGCCTTTGGCCTTGGGCATCAAGAGGTCCGTTCACCGAGGCAGTTAGGCACGGCATGTTACATATGGCTCCCCGCCATGCAGGTGATTTATGCATTGTCTCCACCCGTGAATATCATCATGCCCTCACCTGCCACTATTTCTGCCCCTTTCCCTCCAGATGCAAAAGACGCAAACATGTGAAGTCGGCCCAAGAGATGGGGAAACACAAAGGAGAAGGAAGAGCCGTCATGACAAAGGATATATGGCGGCCTCCTTTTTGTTTTTTGCTGCGCCGTGGAGTATGTGTTGAAAAAAAAAAAAAAAAAAAAAATAGAATAAGGAATAATGGCCCACGACCACCCAGCGTCTCTTCCATGTGTATCCATAGTCGCGTTTAGCCTCTCGATTACTTCTGCTTCTCGTCATCGCGTGCCAGCTCCTGGCTTGATGTCCGACGTGCTGGCCGTCATGCGGTTTCGTCGCTTGTACTGCTGCGCCGTCACCCTCTCGGACCTCTCCAGCAGCCGGTCCGATCTCTCTCCCCTCTCCCTAGCGTCCCTCTCGCGGTCCCGCTCTCCCCGCTCCCTCTCGTAGCTGCTCGTTGCGATCATGTGCTGTGCGTATCTGCTAGCCCCACCCACGTGCGCGTTCTCCTTGTTCGAGGACGAGCTTTCCGACCGGTCTGGCCGGTTCACGATGGCTGGCATGGGGGTCCCTGCCCCTGCCGCCAGGCTCTGGCGACCGTACACACTCGACGTCCTCGGCAGCCTGCTGTTGGCTCCTCCCGGGCCATTGCTGTTCTTACCACCCAAGAGGGTGCTTCCGTCGCCACTGACTCGTCTCGGTATGGAGGACGAGGACGACGACACCGATGATGTGGTTGATCCTGCCCCGTCGCGGCTTCTCGGCCGGAAGATGCCGCCGTCTCGCTCTGCCACCAGCGTGGCCGATCGGCGTGGAGTCGCCGCCACCTCGATGTAGGCGGCTGCCGACTGCGACTGGCGGTGGTGCGTGGGTGTTATCGGTGGCGCCGAGGCGGAGGGTTGGAGTGTGGGCGGCGTGTAAGATGAGCTCGTGCGCCGTGGGCCGGACCGCGAGCGAGACGACGCGGTCACCACTGAGGTGCCGTTGCTGCTGGACGAGGAGCTGCCGCCGACAGCCGAGGCCGAGCTGCTCAGGCCCAATGGGTTGGCGACGCTGTCCGGATCCAGACGAGATCGCAGCAGCTCCGATGCCAGGTTGCGCACCAGCACCGCCGGGTCCTTCTCGGCGAGGAGCTGTATCTGCTCAAAGAGGCCGCGCAGCTGTCGCCCGCTGCTGGCAGTAGCCATGCTGCTGCCGTTTTCCGACTCGCAGGCGTCCATGATGTTGCGCACGAGTCGCAGGAGGTTCAGCCGCACCTGCGCCTTCTTGTGACACAGCTTCTGCGCAAGGCCGCAGTACATCTCCGACTTTGCCAGCGACGCCGCCAGCGCCGGCGACAGACGAAGCACCTTGATCAGCGGCTCCAGCACTCCCGGGTCGAACGAGTTTGCCTTGGACGTGTTGAAGCACGACGTGATGGCCTTGGTGAACTTGCCCTCCAGAAGGTGGTTCTCCACCTTGGCCGTCTCCTCCTGCAGCCACACCGAGACCGAGTCCAGGGCGCTGACCTGCCAGTACTGGTCCGCAATGAGCGACACATAAAAGTCCAGTCCCTTGTTCTGCCACAGGTAGCGGCGCCCCTTACTGCCCGAGTGGGCCATGTCGCAGAGAATGGGAAGTGCAAACTCCTTGGGTGGTCGGTCCGTCTGCATGATCTTGAGCAGCAGAGGAATTATGCCGTTGACGGCCGCGTACTCCTGCCTCTCCTTGCTGAGCCTGCACAGATTGAACATGGTGTTGAGCACCTGATTGGATATCTCGCGGAAGTGCTTGTGGCCTTTCTTCATGCTGTAACCCAGCAGGTCTATCAAAAAGTCGATAGCATCGGCCGAGTGAAGCGACTCAAGCGTCCGCGACAGCATGGACAAGTTCTTGATAAACTTGAGCATGGTGATTTGGTGGAGTGGCGACATCCGGCGGAGGTCCTTGAGAACAGCTGTGAACAAGTAAGTGGTTGGTCAGCGCGTGGCCGGCTCCTTCATAATTGGGGAGAGGGGGACAAATATGCCCGCCTCCATGCTTGTCGTCTGATGGGACTCACTCTTCAGGACTTGTCTCTCCGCCACAACCTCCTTGACGTAGTTTTCCGCCTGCGAGAACAGGTAGAAGATGTTCACGATCCGGCCCTCGATGAGCTCCGTCAGCTCGTCCTTGTCGTCCTCGTCCAAGACTTTGTGGAGAACAAGAGCGAGCGGATCCAGGATCTTGCTGCGAGAAAATATCCTGCAAAAGTCGTTCTTGGGCGTCGGCCCCTGCAGCTCAAAGACGTTCCAGATGCCGTTCACGCCGATCAGGACCAGGTCCCGCGAGGCATCATAGTCCTCGTCCAGGAACTCAACCAGCACGTTCAGGCCACCGGCGCTGACAAACATCTGCAGCGTCAGGGTCGATGTCTGGTACATCTGCCTGACGAACGCGGCAGCCTCGAGCCGGATCTCGTTCGAATATTGTCTAGCCGCAAACTTTGTGATGATGGGGATTCCTCCCACGAAACAAAGATTTTCTTGCAGCTCGACATCATTGAGAATGATCTGTCACGAAAAAAGAGTCAGTTGAGCTGGCGCCTCTTTGATACTGTGCCATTTGGCACGACAATCCCGGGGCTGCCGCAGCCGTATTACATACCGCATTGACTATTTTGAGAAGCTGCAGGATCATGTGCTGACGGCTCTTGACCGTACAGGGCTCGAGGATTTCGAGGATCGGCAGCAAGCCATGAGCGCTGATTATGAGATCCTTGACCTCGCTGTTCTCCCACAGAAGGCTCAGCTAAGAGGGGTGGCGCGGGTGTGAAGGTTAGCAACGCACGCAGTGCCGGAACATTCAACATCTCAGTCGAACAGTGGAGTGGCATCATACCAGATCTTCAGAAACACCAAGAAGCGTGTCCTCTCCCTCCGTCGTCTTTAGCGAGCGGACCAACTCCTCCACCTTGTGGGACAGCCTCGCGTGGCGGTCTCTTGCGATATTGGCCTCGAGGTCCATCTCGTCCCACCCAGGCTCCAACAGTGCGAACGGGTCGTCCTCGTCCTCGTCATCGCCCAACCACGAGTTGTTCGACAGCTTCGAGAGGAACATGCGACCGCCATCTTCAGATCCGGCCTCGCTCTCTTCTTTCTCCGTGAGAGCGTCGGTCGGGCCGAAAATGTCAGAAAAGTCCTCGTCACTTTCGTTCTCGGCGAATCGTTGTATCTCGATCGTCGACCGCGTCCTTCTCATGTTCCGGTCCTGCAATACCGACGGCCTTGGCTGAGCCGCACGCCTCATGCTTCCGCCGACGGGAGTCTGGGAGGATCGTGGCATGCTTGTCAGGTCCGACGGATGGAATAGCTGCGGCGAGTCCTACGGGGAAGTCAGTATAAACACGCCCGCTGTTGCCGGGCCTGGCACGGCCCCGGCGTTGTTGTTGCTGTTGCGGGAAGACGCAATTTAAAACACGAGAGTCGTGGCGTCTACCTTTGGCACAAGGCTAAGCCTGTCGTCAAATACCTGGTCGTTCTCGTCAAACAAGTCCGAGTAGTCTTCGACTGACTGCTCTCGATATATCAAATCGGGCCTTGCTGGGAGCTCGAACTTTGATCCGAGGCTCAGCTTCGTCGGCGACTTTGCTTGCGAGGATAGCGCCCTACTAGATCGCCTCTTCCCCGGTTTTTGTGCCTTGGCCTCCGCCTCGGCTCTCTTTTCCGACCTCTCTACCGGATCGGGCTTCCTCGGCGTGGGTCGGAGGGTTTGTTGAGTATCTGATTCGGTCATGTGCGAGCGTAGATTTTTGATGGTCACCAACTCGCCGTCGAAGACATCGTCCCAGTTTGCCGACATGTTCCTGCTGTCGTCGATCGAGGCAAACGCCTTGAGGCGGTCGGAAGATAGCAGGCCCCCAAAATTATCCTGGGGTTTGAGATGTGGGAGCTGCAATGCGCCAGGGGAGATGGCAGTCGCAAAGTCGTTGTCCCAGTTGTCATCGTCGGGAATTTCTGGAGACCGGAACGCATCCGCAACAATCGGTCGCGGTTTTGGTAGGATAGTCAAGGGCCCCCTGGCTGCGGCGGTAAGATTCGCCCGTCCGCCGAATGGTTGTGTTGGCGGCACGCCGTCGGAGCCGATAGAAGCTCTCAGGTTATTCTCTGATGACTTGAGGGCCTTGTTCCACTGCTTGACCTCCTCAACAGCTTCGTTGAAGTTGGACGGGGCCTTGGATACGGGAGCATCGCTTCTCCTTGATCCCATAATCCACGGGTGTTTGAGGAGCTTCCTGGCCGACACCCTGAGGTTGGGATCTTTTTGGAAGCATTGCATCAGAAAGTCACGGGCAGCCTGTTTTCCGGAAGCTTGTGTTATCATAACGCTACTTAAGCCACCAGAGAGAACGAGATGAAGGAAACGGGTTCACCTACTGGAGACACGCCCTCGGGCAATGGCGGGTGGTCATCATTAACGATGGCAAACAGCGCCGGCATGGGCGCAAGGCTGTGATATGGTGGTTTCCCCTGCAGGAGCTCGATTACGGTGCACCCAACGCTCCATATATCGGACGCAGAGGTGGCACCAGACAGCTGGATGATCTCAGGGGCCATCCAGTACGGTGTGCCGACAACTTGAGCTTCCTTGTCCGGGCCGGCGAGAGTGCTGGTGGACACACCAAAATCGGCCAGCTTGACGGTCCCATCCTTGGTCGTAAGAATGTTGGCGCCCTTGATGTCGCGGTGGATAACACCCTGGTCGTGCAGATATTGCAGCCCCTGGAGCACTTGGGTCATGTACACGCCCACCAGATTCTCGGGGAATTTGCCGTAGGCCTTGCATATGGAGTGAAGAGATCCGTTTTCGCAGTACCTAAGTGTCCGTGAGATTGTGTCCTTAGATGACGGAGCAGGGTGGCACCTTTATCTCTGGTCACTCACTCGAGAATAATATTGAGGCAGTCCACGGTTTTCACAAACCCAATGTACTTGACGATGTTGTCATGCTGGAGGAGCCCAAGTCAGCAACCGGACCAAAGAGACACCCCGGTTCGAAGGGATTGGCCAAGCGCCGCCCCATCAACCGGCTGCGCCGCTCCTCGAATCGCGGGGCAAGGTGGACTTACGTTCAGGTTCTTCAGCAGGTCGATCTCAGCCTAAAACAAGAAAACGTAGAGAATTCTACCGTCAGCCAGGGGTTGCGTGCAGGTACGACAGCACACTCGCCGCGCAGCACAGCGCATATCCGGGGCCGCCTGCCGGGTGCCGCCGAGAGGTCGAGGCAGGGCGGGACGGAGAGGTGGTTGCATCGTACCTCGATCATGCGCAGCTCGCTCTTGGGCACGTCCACAAGCTTGATCTGCTTGACCGCCACGGCCTCGCCGGTGCCCCAATTGAACGCCTTGTATACGGATCCGAAAGCGCCCTTGCCGATGCAGTCTCCGAGCCGCTACGTCTCCACACCGCCTTGACCAGTTAGTGATATGTCGTGGCTAGGAAATGGAAGGAAAGTCGCATGAGGGCAGCTGGATACAAGATAGCAGAGAGCCAAAGTAGGTGGGAGGGTGCTAGATGCGGGCAGGCGGGCAGGATGGCAGGGGACGCACGTAGTCCTTCAAGCCAGGGTCTTGCAGCGCTCGTTCCCGCGCATTGCTACTGCTGCGGGCCTCCTTGCGTGGCGTCCCTGGAGTCCTGCTGCTAGCCTTGCTGCCATTGCTGCCGTTCTGCTGATGGTGGTATACCCTCTCAGCGGAGCTGCTGCCTGGCGCCATGGCTGTCTTCTTTCACGTCGCTGCCCCGGACCGGGTCAGCCCAGTCGAGGCAGCCTCCTCAGTCCCGACGGCTATGGATCGTGTCGGCCCGCGGGGGCGGGGGGTTGGTCGGCCGGTGGGAGGCGGTCAGCGGTCCACGGGACGGAGAGCGGCCGTCGAAGGCAGGAGTCGGTGTGGAAATATCGG